>VYZQ01031126.1:59104-76725 GCA_013400655.1 Mystacornis crossleyi | reverse complement strand
CGCCCAGCGCCGTCCGCCCGGCCCGGCGGCACCGGCAGCGGGAGGCGATACCGGCGGCAGCGGCACCGGCGCGGAGGCAGGTGAGCGCCGCGCACTCCCCCCGCTGGCTCCGCTCCCGCCTCGTGGGTGTGCCCCCTTTCCTGCCCCGCATCGCCCCGGCGCTGGGGTTGCTCCGTGCTCGGGCGGCCCCGGCTGCGCTCTTGGGGCGCCGGGAATGGGACACAGGCAAAAGCTCCAGGAGCCGGGGATGGCTACCGCGAGGGAGGGGCGCGGTGGGGCTGGCTGCTGCTCCTGTACCCCTGGTGCTGGCACGAGGTGGGGGAGTGAGCCCAGCTTATCAGGGTGGATAATATACGTGATGAAATCCATTCAGACAAAAGTTCGGGGGATGCCGATAAACCGGACTGGCTCGAGTGGGCTTCGCTCTCCGTGCAGCGTTTGTGCGCGGATCGGAATTGCCAGCTGCACGCAGCAGCCTGTCAGCGGGGCGACACTGCTGGGAGCAGGGTCCCGGGAAGGCTGGGCACCCCGGACACGGCCGAACCTTCGGCATGGGCGAGCGCCGAGCTTGCCGACAATGCCGAGCTTGCCGACAGCCCAGGGGCACGAGTGCTGAAACTGCTATTATTCTCAGCCCTTTCCATGACATATAACAGCATCCCATTATTTTTCCGAAAAATGATGGAAGGTAAAGCAGATACTATGAGTAAAAAGCAGTGTTTTTCTAGGAAGGGAAAGCTAAACGTGTGGAATATAGGGCAGCGAATCCAGATCTTCCTACTCAAGTTAAATGCCTCTGCGTGAAGAGCTGTTCATCTAGGTCGGTCGTTTCCAGCTCTATTTAAATGAGTACGGGTACCTTTCCCGTCTTTGCTTTATCTCCCTTTCTGTCTTTGCACCTGCTTCTTTCTCCCCAGTCCGCATCACTGCCTCGCGAAGGTAGCAGTGCACAGGGGTCTTGTGTGCCTTCGCACCAGCCTGTACCGGCTCCCTACAGGCACCTCTCCTAGGGAGCCAATGATCCCTGGTTGCTCTAAACATGGAAAGAGTAACCTAGCAGGAGCCTTGACATTTATCATTGCATTAAAAACTGCAAAGATTAAAAAAGAATATAAGCACCTCTCTGCCGGTCGAGCATTAGAGTTATTTACTTATACTAAGGCATCGGTAGCAAAATCATTTGCATGTCAAGTGTTTGCACGCAGGTTAACTTTGCAACGGATGACTGCATTAAGGAGGCACTTGGCAGCCGATGAGCTGGCTGTAATGTGATGTACAAATGCTTTGTTTTGATTTGTGTGTGATTTCATGCGGGGATTGTTTTATGCTCTCTACATCCAGCGTAGTGTTTGTGGGTTTTATCGTTTCTCATCCCCAATTTCAAGCAGGGTTGTGGGCTTTTCTGTATCCTATGCTGCATAAACCCTTTACCAGTCTGCCTGTTTCCAATGCAATTAAATACACCCAGCTACTTGTCTTCTATCTCTGCAATCTGTTGTGGAGAGCAGCGCAGCCTGTGCTGCCGGAGAGCGATAGGAGCGAGCTACGTGTGTGCAAATGAGAGTTAACTTCTTATTCTACAGCGTTTAGCATCGGCTTAATTTCTGGAGAATAAGCTCCTATTTTAAGGTACAGAAGGGGGATTCAGTAAGTAATGCTTTAAGTGCTGCACTGGGAGTTTGGAAATTGCTACCCGAGAACGGGTGGGATGGGGGGAGGGATAATGGGATGGGACGGGATGCAGATACTGAGGAAAATCTTTGCAAGGCTGTGTCCATGTGGTTTATTTGAAGTAGCTTTTGATATGGTACCATGTTTCTCCTTATATTTGTGTCTTTAAGGACAGAGAAAGGTATTTGTCTACTGATCTAACAAATGGCAAGTGTAGGGTTGAGTCAGATAAGTAGTTTTTCATTTCTTTAGAGCAAAGCTTTTTCTATGGTGAAGTTTTCCAGGGTGTTATCTCTTGTCTTAGTGATAGCAACTGTAACAAGCAAGAAAGCAGCTTTAAACTTCTGGTCTTATTTCTGGAGTGCGTATTTTTATGCAAAATATGTTTGTTACTGTAAGCAATGGTAGCTATTTAGGAAGATTGGAGAGGAGAGCTAGCAGCAGAAGTGCAGCTCTCCACAGCTATAAAGCACATCAGAGCCTGTGCAGGGAACTTGGTAACCAGTGAGAATTAACCAGTGAGTCCTCTTTCAAATTAGGAAAACCAGATTTTCAGCTTTCAGTGTGTGTTCTCTGTTTAAGTTCATGCAGAAAGAACCAGAAATCAGTGTAGGACAGAATTGGAGCCTACTGGGGGCTCCAGTTAAATGCATGCTCTCTGGAGACTCGTACAATGGTAGATAAAGTGAAGTACAATACAGTGGAGACTCATATACGCAGTGGTTGGCTTCATATTTGATTGAAGGCTCTGGAGAAGAGAAGATCTAGGCATAATAATGGACATCTGGGTGAAGATACTTGCTGAAATGCCAGCAGCAAGCAGTGCAAGAGGATCTCTTTCCCTCCTCCCCTGTCTGGATGCTGAGGTTTGCTAAAAAGACTATTGAGACACAGCTGATTTAGCAAATGCTTTCCCTAGACAAGTATTGCATTTTATCATAAGTTATTTATAATTATACTGACCTTGTTTAAATGCAGTTATTACTAAACCTGCTGCAGTCAGTTTTGTTAAAAAAGTTATAAGCAGCTGAAATTGGAAAGAAAGTAGTAAAGAGCAGCAAAACTGAAGTGCATGGTAGTTTGTTTTGTACCTGAGGTTGTTACTGCAAACTCAAACATGTCTAAGTAGTCTTTCTTTAGGAAAATAATTCTGATAAATTTTTTGTATAACTCACTCTGGCACTACCCTAATATAACTAGCATCCTTGTGAACCTGGGAATGCTGTCACTTTTGTTGCTGGATATACCTTTGATGCTGTACTCTCTGAAAACCTGCTTTGGTTGTTCTGCCCATTGCTATTATATGGTATCGTCTTGCTATTCTGAGTTTTCCAGTGGGGAACTGGAAAAAGGATAAGGTCCAAGGTGACCAGAAGGATCTCCAGAATACAGCCAAATGCTGAAACCACCTGACTGGCCTCTGTCAATGATTTCATAAGAAATACCTTCTTAGGGTAAAGCAAGTGGAGAAATGATTAGCTGTTATAAATTGCTGTAACTTCACAACCAAGTGATTTATACCTATTAAAGCTCTGCCCCATGTTACTCTGTTATAACAGAGAACCGGTCAGTATTTTGCTGCCAAAAAGACACATACATAAAATGTTGAAAACATTTGAAAAATAGTCCAACTGTTAACCCAGCACTGCCAAGCCTACCACATCTCCAAGTGCTGCATCTGCATATCTTTTAAATACCTCCACGTGTAGTGACTGCACTCTCCTAGGCAGCCTGTTCCAGTGCTTGACAACTCTTTCAGTGAAGAAATTTTTTCTAATATCCAACCTAAACCTCCCTTGGCACAAACTGAGACCATTTCCTCTTGTTCTGTTGCTTATTACCTGTGATGAGAGGCCCACCCCCACCTCATTACAACCTTTTTCAGGCAGGTGTAGAAAGTGATGAGGTCACCCGAGTAGTTTTTTCCCCGGGGCTAAACAACCCCAGGTCCCTCAGCTGCTCCTCATAAGACTTGTGTGCTAGACCCTGCTTTTTAAAATACTTTATTTAAGCAGTTACCTTAGTAATTTCTTTAAGGATTTGTATTTTCTTTCTAAATTAAGAGGCTACAAAGCTGGCAATCAGGCAAACAGTTTCTAAACTCCTGGGATAGTGAGCCTTCATGTTTTAGGGCAGGAACTGTTTTCTGCTCAAGGAAAAATTATTGTCACTTTTGTGATGTAGTGTGGCATAGCATATATTGCTGCAGAGACAGTTGCACCAGTGGTACATTGGCTGGAAGGTGAGGAAATCCAAGTTCCCTTCCTGTGTAAATATGGTAATGTTGGTGTAAGACCATGCTTCTCCAAAATCTGGGAGGAATGTGCTGGCCCACTCTTGCAGAGCATTTGGGAACTGTGGATGGTGAAGTCTGTTTTGTTCCAGCAGAGGTCTCAACATCTAAAGTCTCTGAAAATGGCTTAATCCTCAGAAGCAGCTGGTGTAGCAGCAGTTACCAGGCTTTTGCTGTTAGTGACATAAGTTGCAGATCAGTGATTTTATGCAATCCATAAAACTAGCAAAAGCATCAAAATTTTCTTGTGTTCCCCTCCCAGCCTGCAACTGTGACTCTTAATTTAGATGTTGGTGTAATACAGGTTGCTGCTCCTCATATGAGCCTGAGGGCTATGAACTGCTTTGAAACAGCTGCTGCATGGGATGCAAAGCTGGAAGAAAGGTATAACTCGTTCTTCTTTGCACAGCTGTGGGTCTCACTTCATGAGCATAATCACCAAGCACTTAAAGGAGAATGACTTCCCTCTGAAGTCATAGCTAAAAAGTAAACAAGCCTCTAAAACACGTAGTGGGAAAATTAGTTCCTCTATTAAATTTTACTTTTTGAATTTTTAGTATTTAGTAGCTCATCTGAAATGAGTCGGCTTCTATGTTTATTATCCCCACGGGGTGCTCAATGTTATGGCAAAATACTAGGGCTGTCAAAGAGCCAGTCTGACAGGCAAGGTTAGCTCAAATAGAGATGCTCAGATAGTGTTTTTGCCCTCTGACCTGTGTTCTCTGCCAAGTTTTGCATGGGGCGCATGGAACCTTTCAAGCCACCTCTGATTTCAGTCCAAGGCAGGTCTCACAATAATTCTCAAGTTTATGCTGCCAGAAAAATTCAGAGGGAACATTACCCAAGTAATGTATTTCTGTGCTCCAGAGTATGTTAGTGTTACTGAACAAGAATTAGATTGTGGTGGGAGAAAAATATCAAGCTTTGTATTAAGCATTTCTGAGCTTGATGCCGTTTGCTCATGCCAGAATGCTGGGAGGAATCATGATGAGCTATGCACAGGGAAACCTGGCAGGATGCTGGGCACAGGTAAGACATTAAACAGTAAGTGACACTTGAATGTGCTCAGCAGAGTCATGCTCTAAGGATGAATTCATTCCTTCTGGTCTATCAGACCGTGGGGATTTTAGGTCCTTCTCTTGCTGATGATGAAAGGTTGTTTTGCTCTTGGTGCGATATAATAACAAGGCTTTAGAAAGGAAAGAATGGGAACATGACCTCTAGAAACAATTCTTGTGAGCTTTGGTGGAGTCAAACAGCTGCGTGAACAAGACTAGAAATGTTAGATCGGGTGCAAGTGCTTAGGACAGGTTTGCTGTATCACCACCACAATCTGGGTATGTTGTTTGAGGTTTAATGCTGAAAGGATCACAACAAGTATTTAACATGACCACTGAAACTGGAGTGCTTCTTCAATGTGCTAAAAGCTTGAGAGACTAGGAGAATAGGAAATCAGATCTACATTAAAGGAGCACATTTCTCCTTTTCGGATCTCAAACAAAGAAAACATTAAAAAAATAGAAATTCTTTGGGCATGGTTTGTAAGCTGGAAATAAATTAGTAAGTTTCTAAAACAAAACCAGATGAAGTGCTAATCTTGATATGACAGCAGCTTGATCAAATTATCAACCAGGACTTCCTGAAACATCTGCATCTACCCATCCTTGATATTGCTGGAGCATGCCCCAAGTATGAGTTAAGTGGCTTACAGAAACAATGGAATTTGTTGCATTAATATGAATGGGTTTTTAAGTAACATGTGTATGCATAGTTGTATCATGCAAAATTGTGTGCATTGCCATCAGAGTTATTTACAGTAATAATTTGAGAAGACAAACTTTCAAGACTCTGCCAAATGAGCTTGCATTTTTCACTGATGAAAGCCCAGAGTGGTTCACAGCCATCCAATCCAAGCAGCAAAGTTCAGGGCCAGGTCCACAATGATTATTCCTATGAGTAATCCTTTAATGTCAGTAGAACCAGCAAGATACTGATGCTGAAGCAATGAAAGCCCTCAGGCTGGGTTCAGAACATAAAAGCTGTGCCCTTCACTGGGTGGAAAGGTGGACAAAATTTGCTTTATTTTACTTTTCTGTATCTTGAGTGAAATGAGCTGATTATTGTCCCTATAAGCTACAGCATCTTTGAAGTTAGACTTGGATTTAGAGTGGAAAACATTGAGTCTGACAGAATCACACTGTTCATTTTTAGCTGTTCAGCACTTTTTAAAAAGTCAAATCACAGAAAAGCTGCCCTGTTTGATTGTTCCTATTACATAATAGCAACGTCTATGGGATTTGAGAGAAGCCATGAGCAACATGTCCCTTACATAACAAATCTAAGTTGCTTTAATCCCTGCTGTGCTGTCTCTGAGCCTGGGTGGCCAGAAATAGCCTGGGAGTGGTGCTGAGCTCCCCAGGCTCTCCTCTGGGGCTGCAGGGTAGCCACGGAGCAGAGGCCCTCTGCTCTGAGGGGTTTTCTGTCAACCACGCTTGCTGGATTTACAGTCTTTCTTCTAATAGATTGCAAACAGTGGTTGAAGCAGAAGCCTTGCCCTTAAAAAGTCCTGTCTTGCTCCTTACGAGTAGAGCTGATCCTTTCCCACTTCCATTTTTTCTTTTTTTTTCTGAAATATTAGCATTTTCCCCCATTTCCAGCTGAGAACAGACCTTTGGAGCTGGTCCTTGTGAGCCTCTCTTCTGTCTGTGGGATGGTGCCATGTCCTGATGTCTTGAGGGAAGTGCTGGGCTTGCCAGGGTGGGTGTTGTGGGGGAAGAGCTGCAGCCAGGTATCATTCTGAGTTCAGAGGACTTCTGTGATCCCCAGCTCTGGTTGGGGGTAGGAGCCTTGTTCCTACCCTGTGATTTCATGTGCGGGATGTGCAGGTGATGGATGGCTCATGGAGCAGGAAGGAGGCTGCTAGGAAAAGTTTGGGGCTTGGTGTCTCTGCAGAGGGTCTGACCCTTCACTTTAGTCTGTCACAAATTGTCATTAATTAAATTTTCTTAATTAAAATGGGTGAAACAATGTGGAAGGGCAGCTCAGCCCTGTCCAAGGAGTGTGTGTGTATTGCTGAGTGCAGATCCTGCCTCACTGTCTCCACGGGAGAGCTCTGCACTGCCCTGATCACCTGGGCTGCTTCTGGTGGAATTGGGAGCATTTGTAGAATGATGACATAAAAGAAGCAGCGTTGTGGGATTGTTTGGGGGAAAGGATTGAGGTATCTGTGGACAAAGAGACCTATCTAATTAAAACCGCAGGGGAATGGAGATGGTGGCTAATGAGGCTGAACATACAACTTAATTTAATTGAGTTATTTGAAAAGAAGCAACCTGCCTTGCTGGGCAATGGGAGATGGTGGGGAGGGGGAAATAAAATGTACCTGGAATTTCTTATTGAAATATAGATTTAGTTGCCATTAGTGCATGTTTTGCTCAGAGTTGCTTTGGATTTGGTGTTTTACCTCATTTATGTGAAGTGTATCATGAGTGGTTACTACCAGTTGCATGTGAACAAAAAATTTTGGGAGGCTATTTATATGATTAAATCTCTTTCCTAAAACGCTATTTATATCTTCCATCTTCTAATATTTTCTAAGATTTTTATTTAACTTTTTTCTACTTGGCCTTCACCACCAGGAAAAATAGACTGTCGTGCTCTCCCCTTCCTCCCTCACCTGTCCTTCCCCATTCTTGCTCTTTCTTTTTCTCTGTCATACTCTCTGGTCTCATCTGAAATCCACCTGCTCTGCTTGTCCCAGAGTCAGATTCCTCATCTTGGTCTTCCATGCACTCCTATGTCTTAGCTCTTAATTCTAGTATCTCCTATCTCTTTGTCATCATAATACAAGTAAATACTTGTATTTACTTGTGTACTTGACATAACCAAAAAAAACCCTCAAAGTTTCTTCCTCTGAAAGTCCCAACCCAAAACCTTTTTCATCCTCTGTTATCTTTTTAATCTGGTCAGTGCTACTTGAGAGAGTCTGCTTTTGTTTCATCTCTTAATCTCAGCAGTTTGACTTTCGCCTTTTTTACCATTGGTAAAAAAGTATCTCGTGACTTTTTATCAAATGTCAGGACTGGCTTTCTTTCCCTCTCTGCCTTGACCTGTTGTATTTTGACATAACTCACATTCTCTGATTCACAATGTTTAGTTTTTGTGATTGCAGTCTTTTCCTGACTTCTGTGAGAAGCTCCTTCTGTATGCTTTCTGGATGATCTTACTCACCCATTCTTCTTTTTCTTCTTTCCCTCCATACTTTTTCTGGATGATCTCATCACAAGCAAATGCAGCTAAATCTCCCTGAGCAACACTGCATCACCCATATCACATCAAAATGTGGCAAGGGGACAAGGTGTCAAGTAGCACAGAGTGTCTTTAAAACAATGATCTCTGTAAATATATTAAAACCTGACTAGGTTTAATCTGTGCTTCCCCTTCAGTTTCTGTACATAAATTTGACTTGAGTGTTGACTTACTCTAAAGATACTCCAGAGGAAGAGGAACAGAAAATGTGGAGTTTTTCACAAAGGCTTTGTATCCTCTTCCCCTTTTGAGAGTAGGTGCATTGCTTCACTTTGCTCAGTGCTAACGCAGATCAGCTTATCTGGGAGCTAATGCCAGGAAACTTGGACAGGATCCTAATCAGGAGAGCAGGATGTTTAATCTTGAGCACTGTGTTTACAGAAGATTTGATGCTGTATGCCCTTGTTACCTACTCTAATTCTAATGAGTCTTTTGTTTTGGGGTGGGGTTTTTTGTTTTGTTTTGTCTGGTTTTTTTTCTTTTTTTTTCCTTTTTTTTTTTTAGGGTTTCCACCCTGGGATTGTCTTCTAAAGCAAACTATCATCAATGGAAGAAAAACTTGTTTTTCCAGCATTTTGGGTAAGCTTGTCTTCTGTGTTAATGTCTGATTTAATCTTTTAAATGTATTTGCCACCAAAGAACTCCTTAAAGAAGTCTTTGATTCTTTTTTTAATAGTGCTATTTTATCCAATGACAATTCCATTTAATGGTTGTGTAAACAGTCGAGATAAAGGTGACTTCAAAGCAGACCATGAGGTTTTTTTACTGTGGGGAATTATCAAATAAAAGCAGACCTTTGCTTTCCTAATGTTTTTGCTTTGTTTGTTAGGTGTAGTATATACTGAAAATTCGGCTATCTAAACCAATGTACTATATATATCTAAACTAAATCCTGCTACTTTTTGAGGTATTATAACAATATTTGAAGATAGTCTTTCACGCTTGAGAAGGCATGACTTTGTCAGGGGGAAGATGACTGTGACACAGATCCTGCTAAAACTGTGCTGTAGTGATGGGAGGCTGTGTTCGTGAGCAATAACAATGCCTGCTGAAGCCTCTGTGTGTGCATCTCTCATAGCCAGGCATGGTCCTGTCCCTCAAGTGATAAAAGAGCTTGGCTGGAGAAGTTCAGACATCAACATGGCATAAGCATTGCTCTTTCCTGGGGAGACCCAAAGTCAAAAGCTGTTTCTCTGGTGACAGTCACACTCAGTGACAAATAATGTGATTATGGCTGTGAAATAAGTGATTGAACTGATGTCTGTGTTCTGGGTGTCATGTACATCCTGGTCATAATCCTGCAGCAGTCAGGTGGCTAAACACCAAGGAAGAGCAGTCTTATGTTTATGGGCTCACGGGTGTCTTGTGATGTTCCAGCCCTGGGTGTTGTTCCATGTGAAAGAAGAGGATGCACAGTGCAATGCACATCTTCTCTTTGAGGCCAACATTGCAGGACACTCAGTGATGCAAAGATTTTACAGAAATACTTTTAATGCATTTCAGCTGTTACAAATGACTTCTGGTTTAAAAGCAGTTGTAACTGTGCCTTCTCATGACTGGGGTTCTAAGTCTTGTAGCAATTTAGTTGCCTGCTGCAAAACTGGACAAATAAAGTCTCCTGGACCATTCCAGAGTTGTTTACAGGAATGGCATTTTCAAAACCCTGTTTTCTTTTAAAAAGACAGAATTGAATAATGTTTGGTAGAGGTAATGTGACTTTCACCTCTTGTACTGATCTTGGGGCATGGCTTAGGAAGATGATGGGTATATAAGAACATAACTCTAATGGCATGAAATTAGTTTTAGTCACAGCTGTGCCTGATAGGAGGCTTTCTGACATGCCATGGAAATACTGTTCTGAGAGTGTTACTGTAAATAACACTTCTCAGGAACAGGTCAAAATTATCTACATGGGAAGGTGTGGATCAAGAGTTTCATACTGCCCCTCCCTATTTGTGCATAGGGATAGATTTTTGCTGCGTTCAGCCAAAAAATCAGAAATTCAGGAAAGTGACTTGATAATATTTTAATAGTCATCCAGTAATTTAACACTGGATTACAGTTGAAATCCCATAGAAATACTCAAGACACTTTACACTGTATCAGATGGATTAAGCATGATTCACTTATTGCATTAAATTCCTGAGGGAGTAATAATGTTTGGGTCATTGTTTCCTAGGCTTATGAATTTAAAGACCAAAGGGGACTACGAAAGTCACATTACCTCTACCAAACATTATTCAATTCTGTCTTTTTAAAAGAAAACAGGGTTTTGAAAATGCCATTCCTGTAAACAACTCTGGAATGGTCCAGGAGACTTTATTTGTCCAGTTTTGCAGCAGGCAACTAAATTGCTACAAGACTTAGAACCCCAGTCATGAGAAGGCACAGTTACAACTGCTTTTAATTTTCCTTTATTTAGCATATCTTTCTGAAAGTGACCAGGTCTTGATTTAAAGGGTGCTAGCAGTAATCAATCTAACATGTCCCCACTGAATTTTTTCAGCCCTGCCTTCCAAGACACTCTGTAGCTCTTTGAGCTTCCAAGTGTTGTACTTCATTTTTTTTCCTGCTGGACTAACAAGGATTCTATTATCAGGATGTTGAGTCTCCATGTGGTTATTCATTTAGCTAGTTACTTTTGAAATTCACTTGCTATGAGCAGTGTTGATTTAGTATGGTGAATCTTTTAATTCAGGATTTTATGTATAGCATGACTTTAAATCGCTGCATAGCGTGAAATTAGGGCTAGAAATATGTTCTGTCAGCACATACCATTATCAAATGATGATGTCACTGCATACAAATGATCGGATTTACATGACCAGGCCTGTTTTCCATACAGCTGTGTTGATTGGTGTTAATTATGTGACTGTCTTTCAATGCCTTATTGATTGTGCCCCATGCTAATCTTTCCCTTCTGTTGCATACTACTGATGTCAGCCTAACTGTTCGATAGGTGCTTTGCTTATCCCATGTAACCCTTGTAAAAGCTGCTTTGATAGTAAATCTTTCCAGTCACCAGGAACCTTTAGTGCACCCATGGTTTTTAAAAGAGTCATTGAATTAAAAGTTATTGATTCATCTACCCTCTGCTCTTGAATGCAGGGTTTAAACTGAGGGGCTCTTTAAACCTCTCTCAAGTTATAGAGATGTCATTATCACTGTAACAAGTGAATAGGGCATCTTGCATCTTTCTGAATGCAGAGAAGTAGTTGTCAAATAAATCTGAGTTTTTTGATAATATTTGTCTGGAATGACCCGCTATTGAAGCCATTGCTTGGCATTCTCTTATTCTTGTTCCATTTAGGGAGGAGCTCCTATTGCTGTAAACCTCAGCATAGTTTTTTACTGTTTTTTTTGCTTCCATTGTTTGCTTGCATTGCTGCAATGTTAATTTGTATTCATTGCTATCAGTGTCTTTCCCCCATCTGTTATGTACTATGCATTTGTTTTACAGGTTTCTCTGCTGCTGCTTTCACTCTCTGTAGCCAGGACTCTTCATAAAAGCTTCCTTTCATGGCTGTAGCACAGTGACTTTCCTTTTTATTTTTGACATGTAATAAAACATCCCTTAGCAGGTCCTTCCTATATTTTTGTATGTGACTATTTTCCCCTGCTCAGTTTTGCACATGATTTGTTTTTAATTTTGAGAACTGGGCTTTCTGAAATATCCAAACAAGTAAATTAAATATTGGTTAAGATTACACATTGTTTTCCAGTGGCAAAAGAAATTAGAGCATTGCCCTTTGTCTGTAGGGAATCATAATTTTCTAGTTAAATGGTTTACCTGTATGCAGTAGGAGTCCAATATAACATCATCTGGAGTTGATTTCACTACTCTCTTGTGTTAAGCCATAACTAGAATTTGTAGCCTTTCCCAAAGCCACCCTTTTAAAGCGGTCATTTTGGAACAGGGCCTCTGCTAGAATAAAATTCCATGTGACAATATTTTTCATACCTTTGAGGATACATGCTTGAGGAATACCTCACCTGATGGATTTCTAGCAGACCTCACCCTCCCTCTCAGCTTGTCATTTGCCAATATTCCAGATTCTCCTTTTTGTGTTGCACATGTGGTATCCATGGCTTTATCTTCCCACCCTGTTTCTCATAAATAAGTACAGTACCTTTTAGTGGTTTTTTAAAATCATGTTTGTCTGTTACCTTCTTAACCTTTAAAAGAATTGAGCTTCCTTTTTGAAAAAGGCAATTCTAATATTTACTGAAATGGAGCCCGGCCACTGCCATTGTGAGCAAGATTTCAGGGAAACGAACTGTTTGCCCTTTTAAAACAGAAACCATTCAAATACCAGCAATATGGTGAAAGCATTGCTTTCTATTTCTAGCTCTGCAGTACACTAATCACAAGTATTTTGGCCATTCGTTTTGACGTGGGGAGGCTCTTGTTTGCCAGTCAGGCCTCTCCAGTTGGCAGCTCCCAGTCCATGTGGCCTTTTGCAAGCCAGTGGTTGCTGCTTGGCTGCTGTGCAGACAAGGCAAACTTCCTGAGCTGGATTTGATGCTGCAGTTAGCTTTGGGGCTGGCTCTAGAAAGAAGCTGAGGTCAAAAGATGATAAATCTTCTTTTTTTCCTTGTTCTTTGTGAAAGTCTTAAAAGTAAAGTCATGAGAAATGGCTGTTACTGAGATAAGCAACTAAATTTTTTTAGTGGAAACAGCATGCACGTAGAAATTAAATTCTCACTAAATGAAGCAAGTGGCTGGTCAACATGCGATCTTGCTCTGTTGCCAGAAATGACTCACATCTAGACTTGGGAAGGGTCTGTAAGGAGCTGTTACAGATAGAGGAGAGCTCACATGAGGTGATCACATGCAAATGCTGGAGAAAAGCACAGTATAATACTGAAATGTCATCACACAGGTATTTTGACAACTAAGTGCCACGAGTGGATAACCTGTAGAATGACGCACTGTATGTATTCAGGTGGGTCATGAACGGCTTACTCAGCGCTGGTGAGGCAGCACCTCCAATCCCGTGTTCAGTTCTGGGCCCCTCACTACGAAAAGGCCATTGAGGGGCCGGAGTGTGTCCAGAGAAGGGCAACGGAGCTGGGGAAGGGGTTGAGTACAAGTCCTATGAGGAGCAGCTAAGAGGTCCAGGATTTCTTAGCCTGAAGGAAAAGGAGGCTCAGGGGAAACCTTATAGTTTCTCTGCAGCTGCCTGAAAGGAGGGTGTAGCAAGGTACAAGTTCTCCCAGGTAACAAGCAGTAGGACAAAAGGAAATGCCCTCAAGTTGCACCAGGGGAGGTTTAGATTGGCTGTTAGGAAAAGCTGCTGCCCAGAAAGGGTTGTCCAGCACTGAAACAGACAGCCCAGGGAAGCAGTGGAGTCACCATCCCTGGAAGTATTTAAAAGATGTGCAGGTGTGGCACTCTGGGACATGGTTTTGTAGTGGACTTGGCAGTGCTGGGTTAATGGTTGGCCTTGATGACCTTAAGGTTGTTTTCCAACCTAAATGAATCTATGATTCTATATTTCAAGCTTCTGGTTTCCCAACTATAACCACGCTATTACTGACTTGTTTCTAAGGAGCAGCATCCCAGCTGGAGACAAGTCCACAGAGCAGGAATCAGCTTGTAGATGTTTTGGGACAAGAACACCATTTTCATTCAGCATTGTGTCGCTTACTATGAGGATGCCTACTCCAAACATTCTTTCAGTACAAAGGATTAGTCAAATAAAGTGAAGTATATAAACAAGGGTTAAGAAATGACTTGTCTGCAATGACAGAATAGCAACAACTTCATAAGCTCCTGGTTTAGCCTGCTTAAATGAAGTTACTTGCAAAGAATCTTCTGATATGTTAATTACATTATTCATATTGTTTTTCTGAATTTCAAAACAAAGTGTGACCTGGATTTCAAAGTAAAAGTGCATGAAAGCATGCTGTGCATATTTTTTGTAATTAATCATGTATAAGCCAATTTTATGGCAAAACAGATAAATGAGGTGTCAGAATATTTGTTTGTAAATACTTTGCTTCAAGATGTTAGTGCAATTTAGTTCTTAGTTTCAACAAAATCCAGTCTATCTTTCAGTGAAGGATGAAAGCACAACACGTTAACAAATACTACTCTACTCTAAATTATTATACCATAACTGGAACACACTTTTGCTTTAGTTACTGTAGTGTGTGTGTGCCAAAACAGACAAAAAAGCCACAATGAAGCATTTGACTAATAACAAATGCCTGGGAACATCATATGTGGGTAATTTTGCATAGTGAAGTTTAATGGCTGATGATATGGGCTTTTTTAAAATAGGATTTACTGAATTCTTCTGCGCAGTGTCATGGAAAGGTATTATTTTATAGCTCACTTCAGTTGTCCGTCTACCCCTGTCTAACAAGTCCTGGCATTTAGTATGTTACATACACAGTATATTAAGTTTCAGCATTACTTTTCATTCTAGCTAGTGCTGGTTTAAATCTTACAGCTCTTCCTCCTGAAGCTGCCAAGTGGTAGAGGCTATAGCTCCAGTGAGTGAAAACTATTTAAACTTTCTCCGTGAACCAGTTTTGAGAAGAGTTTTGCTCAAATGCAGAGTTTCACAGTGAGGCAGCGTGATTAAAAGCCTATAGGGGAATCAATCGTGGGAATGGTTTTAAAGAAGATCAAGGGACTGAATGCAATTTTTTCTTCAAATGATATAATTAAAGAAACAGCATCCTCATTAGCATAATACACTAAATGATAAAAAGAATTGGACAGATGCCTAATCTTGAAATGCTTCTTAATTTACAACTATACATTTTAAAAAGAAAGCAGATGAGGTTTGTTCCTTGTAGCTGCCTGCCTGAATCATTGAAACTGCTGCTTATATAACTTGCTGTCTCAGAGAGGGACAAAATACACAAAAACTAATCATGAATTCCAGGATGCCATCCTTATAATGTCTGTTGCACATATATTTAGATACTATAACATCCAAAATACTTCAGGTTGTCTGAGATTGGATGCCTACGAGACAAAAGTACACATTTGAGGAGATGTTCCCAAGTGGGGCCATATGCAGCTCCAAAGCAGTCCAAAGGCAGCTACCATAAAAATGAAACACTCATGTTTTTGTTGATTTTTGACTTTAATTATCCAGAAGAGGATTGATATGAGTTTCTTATGATCATATCTTGAGCCACAGAGAAATGTATTTGAGATTCCCATCCAGTTGAGTTTTTGATGAGAATCTTTCTGATTTCTTGGGAAAAATAGCTTTGTGGTTTTAATGAAATTGTGAATCAAGTGTGGCGAGGAGAAGGTGTCACTTATGTTGATGCCTCCATGACTTGCCTATGCTCTGCTCTTGTCTGATATAAGCTGCAATGGTGAAGTTTCTGTTTCTCTTTAAGTTTCATCCTAGTTCTGTTTCTTTACTGTCACATCTGTGGGCTCCCAAAGGCTTTTGAGATGAACCAAAAAACTTACGAAGCCTCAGAAATGTGTTACCTCCTGAAAATGTGAGGAGGCTCCTTAGACTGTGCCCAGAGTGCTGAACAAGATGTGGGTGTGGTGGGGAGGATTTACTCCTTCGTGTGCCCTCATCTATGCGGAGAGTTGTTCTGCACTATCCAGCACTCAGCTCAGGGTCTCCTCAGGAACCCACAGTGCCCTGTACAACACAGTTATGGCTCCCTGTGCATTTTTTTCCATTAAAAATTTGTGAAATATGGTGATCACCAGAGTATTTGGGCACACAGAGTCAGCAGTACTGACTTTTGAATTATTCCACTTACAGCCTCAATTTGAGGTACAGACTGGTAGCAAATGAATGTCAGATTTTCTGTCTGAAATCAAACCTCCTTTTCTCTAGTCCTAAAGCTTCTCAGATGGAGAGATAGGAACCACTACTTTGTGAAGCTGCTCTGGCAGCCAGAGAGCAGAGAGGTAGGCTGCAGTAGACAGTCTCTACCATAACAATATTCTGCGCCTTTGAAGCTTAAATATTTTGGTAAGGGCAAATCCCAATTTAATGTTAGATAGGGAAAAATAATCAGCTGATGAGTAAATCATCAGGTCACTCCAGAAAGTCAGAAGATCTACTGGTAATAGTGTTAACTTTGTTACAGGCTAGGTTTGTGTTTGGCATCAAGACTGCTAAGAAAATATTAATACTGCTCAGAAGATGTTATGGCAGGTAACTTGCTCTGTTTTCATCTTGACCTTTGAAGCAATTTGGAGCCAAAGACCGGCCTATTTGATTTGTCTAGTGTCTTAACACATCGAGCTGAACATGATCCCTTTATATCCTGCTAGTCTTTCATATATGCCGAAGCAGTAATGTGAGGCTGGAGAGTTCAGATCTATAAAAGGCAGCACTATTGATCTTGCAGATACAAGTTCAAAGCGCTATCTGGAAATACATACGATAGTTCTAGAGAATGAATCAATGGTGTGGTACGTGCTAGGGTGTGCATTTTTGAGGCAGTGCTGTATCTTATTCAGAACTGTAGTTACCACCGGTGAGTTGCTAACACTAAGACGTGAGCATCCCTACATTTAGCTGGAATGCTGGTAGCACTTCACCCATTCAAAATTCCGTATTGCAGTCTGTAGGACTCTGCAGACTTTCTCAGCGTTTTCTCTGCATGCATCCCTGTTATCTGTATACTTGGCCTGTGGCTGCTTCATTGGGCATGAGGTATAGGATGGAGGGTGACCCTTCCTTTTCCAGTTCAAGGATTTTGGGATCCAAAGGTGTTCTTTGCTGGCACAGCATCTGGGTTTCTTTATCAGTGAGAAAGATGGAGACAGGGTGACATGGAGGTGTGTTGCTCTGTGGGTTTGGGATCTAGTTAGAGTGTACTTTTTGGGCCAAATTCTTCCCCAGATTGGACATTGTTATCTAGTCTGTGCTCATGGAGGGCTTGTTATAACTTGTGCATGCTATAAGGACCAAGACTGAAACAGTCTTCCTTGCTTTCTGTTTTTTTTTTTTTCTAGTAGATTATAATGATATTCATTACACTCCTACTAATTTTTCCTGTGGGTCTCCTGATATTTCATGATTTTTTTTAATGCCTGATTTGCATACATGTTATTTATACATATGTGTATAAGCTTTTTCTAATACCTACAGTTTGAGAGGGAAAAGCTAGAAAAAGCAATGCAACTGTCCTTGAAGTCTAAATTAACAATTGACAAATAAATGCGTCGTAATTTATTTTTAACGATGAAGATTTGGAGGAGTGACTAATTTTTAATTGCAGGGTTTTTCAATGCAAAATTTGTTCTGCTCTTGTTTATTTTACTTGCTCGTACAGGTAAATAAATGTTATTTTTCCTGCTGGAAGTACATAGGATTGTAGCCTGGCATTAATATTTTTCTAGAAT
>VYZQ01031126.1:5275-54808 GCA_013400655.1 Mystacornis crossleyi | reverse complement strand
AGAAATAAAGCTTGGAGGGATGATGAGAACGTAAACTTCAGGAACCCAACAAAGTTTTTAAAGAGGGTGGGGAAATGGTCTGCAGTATGTTAGATACAGATACTGCTCAAGACAGGCTTTACCTCAATGGTATATGTTGTAGACTTAGAAGAAGAGAGCTGGAAGGCATCCTGAGACATCATCTTTTACATGTGCGCACTCTAAAACATTGCTGACCCATTTTCACATGCACTGATGAGAATCCATGGTACTCATTAATTGCACGGGTACTCTTTTAGGCTCTGTTCAGGCATCTGGAAATATTTAATTGATATCAAGCATGACTGGAGGTGGAATCCAGGTACTAGGATAGTCCCCTCAGTAAAAGTAGCTTGAAAAGTAACCATATATGTACATCAGATGCCAGTATTAGAATGGTAAAACCAGTCCTTCAGGAGAAAGTCTATCTGTAGCACTGGGAATAATTTAAACTTCAAGAGCAATAGAATTGAAGTTTGTTTTTGTTGAAGGACACTTCAGTTTTTAGCATCCATGGAATTGGCAAAGGAAGATAGCTAGCGAAAAAGGCATTGTAATTAGAACCTCTTATTCAGTGTTTTGTAGTTTTGGTTCTTACCAGAGATCTGTGACTGGTGTGATTTATGATCTTTTTCCAGGTTGATGGACATCCCCATGCTTCTGTTTCCCTACTTGCCCCATGTTTGAATTATTGGTCCTTAAAGCTGGAGCTAGAACAAACCTCATGCATGTAAATATGGGCTCTTATGCAGTGTTACGAGTATTTATAGAGTTTTTCTTGTATACGGCACATGTTATCATGTCCAAATAAGAATATCAACAAAAATAATGTTTCTGAACTATCTGGTACACTTCCACTGTGTTCAATCCATTTTAGAGAATTTTCTTATGAGCACTGGGAGCTCCGATCACCCTGCATTCTACCGTGAAAGCAATGAGACAGTCTTTAAAATCAAATGTTGATTCAGGAAAAAGAGTAAATTCCTTTCACATAAGGAACTGTTGCATTCATCAGTTAACATGTCCATGAAACACTGTACACCAAAAATTGGTAGAATTTTAAGAAATGACAATTTTATGGGTTTCAAGACCACAGAATTATGCTAGTAGCCACAAACTAACAGAACTACTGAAGCCCGGCTTCTATTGGATTTGTCTCTCATGATTAGTTCACTTTTTGACTGAGTTGTACCAAGCCCTTTTGTACAGAGAAGCCGTGCAGGGGAGAGTCCTTAGTGATGCTGGAATTGCTGTGGAAGCATCAGTCACAGTAGCACCTCATTAGGCAATAGACAGTCACCATGGAAGAGAAACTGTGATGAAGAGATTAATTCCTTGGTGTATCATAAAATACTTATTCCGGTTGCAGCTTTCTCATCATTAAGGAAAATTTTTCCCATGAAGACTTTCTGTTATCATATGAAGTTAAGCTACTTTCCAGACTTTACTCAGCTCTCCTACCTGATCACCAACTTTCACAGAACTTCTGAGAATTCAATACTTCCATCACAGTTGCTTGAAACTGGCCAGGAATTTAAAAAGAGGACAGGTCATGCATATAAACTGTAGTAATTAGGGATGTACTCAGGCATAAAGAAAACCCTTACATGTAAGAGCTCACTTGGTCTATAATGGCTGGATCTGAGGCCATGGAGTCATAGATGAGTGTTTGGTCCTTATATATTCTCTGCATTACTCGTACAGCATCCTATGAAATATTGGTTCATACTGCTATTGGACATAGGATGAGAAGCCAGATGGGCTCCAGCTCTGATCTGAGAGGGCAACTGCTGTAAAACGCCTTCAAATTCCTTTATAGAAAGATGATTGAAGCATGAAACACCCCGATGGTGAGCATTTTTAATACAGTAAAAGGCAAGCACTAAGCTAATCCTAGTTATCAGGTTCCTCAGAAAAGCCAGAGATGAATGTGTATGGAGCAATCAAGGAGCACTTCTGGACCTCACAATGGCTGAAGACACCTTTGACAATTTTCCAGCTCAAGGAGGATTTTCATCTCTATGGTTTCAACATGGTAGATCATACACACATCAAAAGCAAACAAAACAAAAAAAAAATCCACCCCCCCAAAAAACTGTTCTACAGTTGCATGCTGAAGTGCAGTATGGACAATGAGAACTTCTCTTCTGGACAGTTTCCATTCTGTAACAGGAATTACATATATTGATGTCAGAAGAAAACTGATTCTGATGGTGAGCTTAACTTGCTGCTTGTACAGGCTGTGCTACACAGTAACTGAATGTGAATGGTTTTTAATTTAGACAAAGGATAAATATACAAGTCTGGTGAGCTAAAATATGCTTATTTCTGAACCAAATCAGTGATGATGTTTTTTCAGAAGCTATGATTTAAAAAAAAAAAAAAAAAACCAAAACAAAAAAAACCCCACAACAAAAACCTAAAAAACAGCCCAAAAACTTTAAGCTGTAGAATTCTGTATTTTTTTGTAATGGTTTAGCGCCAAGTCAGGCTCTCATGCATGAGGGGGGAGAGAATTTGAAGAGTAAAATTGAGAAAACTTATGGGTTGAGATAAAGACAGTTTAATAGGGAAAGCAAGAGCTATTCATGCAAGCAAAGAAAACAAGGAATTAAGTCACCACTTCCCATGGGCAGGCAGGTGTTCAGCCATATCCAGGAGAGCGGGACCCCATCACGCTTGATGGTGCCTTTGGAAGACAAACCCTCTCACTCCAAACATCCCCCCTTCTTCCTGCTTCTTCCCCCAGCTTTATAAGCTGAGCATGACACCACATGGCCTGGGATATCCCTTTGGTCAGCTGTGGTCAGCTGTCCCCGCTGTGTGCCCTCCCAACTCCATGTGCACCCCAGCCCATCGCTGGCAGGGTGGGGTGAGAGGTGGAAAAGGCCTTGACCCTGTGTAAGCCCTGCCCAGCAGTAACCAAAACATCCCTGAATTACCAATACTTTATTTTTTCCAGAACAAATCCAGAACACAGCCCAGTAGCAGCTACTGTGAAGAAAATTAACTCTATCCCAGTCACAACCAGCACATCATGACACACGAGCTCTTTGTAGAGAAAGAAAACATGTTAGTTTTTTATTTCTAGAGCTGTTGCACCTTCTCTTGGGAGCTGCTTGGGTTCATGGTGTTTTTGTATCTGATTTTTGGGGATGGCCCTTTTTGGTTATGACAGGGTTTGTATGGGGTTTTTTTTGGCTGTTGCTGGCTTGACTGAGCAGGACTGCTGGTATCTATCACTGGTTTATTTCCTAGAGGCAAACTGACTCCATGGTCTTTGCGCAAGACCTTATATAATGATAATTCAGGTGGAAGAGTGTCCTCCTAAAACTATACTGAGAAATAAGCTGTATGTATATTGTTGCCTATAAGGAGATTCCCAGTTAGTTTTCAAAATGTTTTGAAACTGGAATAAAGAGCTTAAGACAGTTTTTTCACTTGGAGCACTGGTGAGGAAGATCAAACATACAAGGCAGGTATTTAGCTGTGAAAGTAGTCAGCAACCAAATCCCAGAGAAAGGATAAAGAAATATTTAAGGACTGTTGGCAAATAAAACAGCTCCTTCAACAGCTTTGCAAGTTAAAAATGGGGCACTAAATTGTATTAATCATACACTTTAAAAACTGGAGTCCAGTTCACTTTTATTTCAACAAATGTAGATGTTAAATCTCAGATGAATGTTATGTAGCAGGAAGGCATATTGTGTTTGCTTTTTGGTGTGTGTTTTTTTAAACCAGAAATAGCTCTAAATAACTTAAATTCAGTTAAAAGGAAGCCTGTCTGTTGCTGTTCTTGTTTTCTTACCCATCGTTTAAATGGTAAACATCAAACTGTAAATACTTCTACTGTGTTCTCCCCTTTGACAAAGAAAACGTGGTAACTGTTCATCTTAGTGTGAAAGTAGTGCAAAAAACACAAGGCAGGTCTGAGATCATCAGCTGCTTGATGCAAAGTACTTACCCAATCAACTGCCAAAAAAATTTCCCGCTTAGTTTCTTTAGCTCACAGTTACTTGCTTTTCAAACTTACTTCTCCATTAATTTGAAAGAAGGTAACCGTAGCTGATAGGAATGTTTTAGAAAGGAACAGTTTACACCCTGTGAATTTCTCAAACACACTTTTTATTTTAATGGTGCATGTATACTTTGTTTAATGAGTTTGAAAAGCTTTAATTTAAACTACAGCGTGAGTGCTCTAGTAGTTCTACTGAAGCACTGTCACGCAACATTGGTTCTTATCTAACAAAACAACCTAATCAGAAAAATGTGCAGTAATTTTTATAACAATAATGGTATCCTTCATGGAAAACAGAAAATTAATGTTCCTGAAGACTCTGGACACAAATTGTTTAAAGCTATCCTTTGCTGTTGTTTCTTTTTTCCCGTCAAATTTAAGTTTCCCTTTGTATCTCTGCTGTCCCTTTTAGGTTTTATTTTTCTGGACCTAAGGTTTTTCTTTATCAGCCCTATCTCAAAAGCCATTTATTTTAGGTTCTTGAGTTTTCCTACCATGACAAACATACTATTTTTTTCTGACTTTCTGGAGTAGTCAAGACAAATTAAGATGGATGAATAAATAATAGGTTCTCTCTGACCAGCTGCAGTATTATGTTAAGCTACAGGTTTGTCTCTATGAGCAGAGAGCACTGCCAGGCCCCAAGGAGAGCCTAGCTGCTGGAGCAGTTCCTGGCCTCAATTTGACCCCTGCCAGGCAGCCTTCTCCCAGTGGGTTCCCCGGCCTATTTTCAGGAGTTAGAGGGTCAGGACATGTCCCCATCAGGCAGTGTGCATGCAGTCACCCATTTCAGTCCTATCTTGGAAAGTGACCTCATCCCTGGGAAGCTACTTGGGAATGGCTAATTTAATGGAATAGCTATAGCCAATGAGGTTTCCTCAAGCAACCTGAGCTGGCAGTGCTGGCAGCTGGTGAGCATGACAGCAGCTCTCCCAGAACAGCAGTGTTTGATTCCACATCTGTACGAGCCCCTCCTTCCCCTAGGTCGGTGTGGTGGTGGCATGGGAGGTGAAGAGCTCTGTGGTGGTGTGGCTCCTATCTGCCCCGCCACCTAGACTGTGCTAGTGGTCCTCTGTCCCCTTGCTCTCAGGAATGTCCCTCACCTCATGCTGGACACAGGAGCGTGGTTCAGTGGGTGAAGTAATGTACCCCCCGGAGCAGCTCTGCAGTGGTTACAAGGGAGCAAACAAGGGAATTGGAACGTGTGTCAAAATGTGATGTTTTCAGGCTCAAGAGATTACTAAAATGATTTAAAATGAGGTTGGTGTTAGTTTGTGATTTATTTTTCCACATTTTTTTCCTAAGCACTGAGTTTTTCATTTGTGTCTCAGATCATCCTTCTTCTGTTTCTCATGACATCACTTTCTTTCCATGCCTGTTCCCTCCTTCTGTTGTGTTCCCACATTCCTGGCTGCCTGCCCCACTCACGAATTCTGTTGTATTGCATAGTTTCACTTGTCTGTGACCCAGTCCTAGTCTTCTGTAGTTTGTCTCTCTCTGATGCACATCTGGTCATGCCCTCACCACCCTTGCTCCCCAGCAGTGAAACTGCAGCAGTGATGCTCATAACTCTCCCCTTTCTTTACTACCCTCCCTCTCTTTTTTCTCAGATTGAGTAGGATTGTCTCCCTTCCCAGCCTGCCATCTCTAGCTGAGCTCAGTGTCCTTGCCCATCACAACCCTTTTCAAGCTGTGAAGTTTCTCAGGTTGTCCCATCATATCGACACCCAAAGATCTGGGTTCCTGGATATTGATACTGCACAGAGTAAAGGACTACTGACTAATCTTTTCCTGCTCAAGCAGCTTTAAAGAGCAGGATTTCTAATCCTTCTTCTTCCCCAGTGCAGACACATTCAGGTGAGACTGTTTTCCAATTTTGGAAGATAATTAGAGTTTGTTGCCATACAGAAAAGGAGTGAAAAACAAAGGGCTATTAGATGGTGGCAGCTAGGTGAAACTCTTGCTTTTAACTGTTTTGTGTTTTTGCAGCTGAGTTGCATAAGTGCCAGGTGACATCTCTGTGCTTGTCTCTTTGTGGGCTGGTATGAGCAGTAGGGAGAGCTGTGTGAGGCTGCTCCTAGGGGAGAGATGAGGTGGCTGCCCAGATACTTCAGTTCGGAGCTTTGGCACTATTTTATAAGCCACAGTTACTGGATTTTCCTGCTGGCGCAGGGGGATCTGTGAGCTGCAGCTTCCTGGCAGGATTCTGGGAACAGCACCAAAACCCCCAACAGGCAGCGAGCAGGTTTTGTGCTCTGAGTCAGAAGCAGGCTGAGAAGATGCAGCCTTCAAAGCATGTATCCAAGATGGGGAAGGGGATCTGTGCGAGGAGGATATTTCCAGTGTGATGCTCAGAGCTTGGGGGGACCCTCTCCTGCCAACACTCTCGGTGAGTCTGCGGGTCAGCTGCTAGTTTTGGTGCAATCACAGGAGAAGGGAGATTGCTGCCTTTCACCACTGCTCCCCTGAGCCAGCTCATCCTTCTAGCTATTTCTGTCTATGCTTATCTATAGCATCATTCCTCTTGTGCTTGTGTACCTGCCAAGCATTCAAAACAGGCACTGCTGTGGCAGCCTCCTTCTTTCTCTCCAGCCTGGAGGATAAACGACTGGATTGCTTTCTGTTTTCAGTTGTTTCTCTGCATCAAGAATTTTCGGTGGGAAAGCTAAGCTGGAGAAATGCTTTCCGGAGTGGGTGGCCAGGTTGGCAGATCCCTACTTGTTCTTAGCCCCTAGAGAAGTCCTGCAGCCTGGCCCTTGCTGGGCTCACTCTGGGCATCGGTGCTCTTTTTGAAAGCGATGGTTTCTCTGAGTGAGATGTGGTCTCGGGTAAAAACAGACCAAGTTTGGATGCCACAGAGAAGACCTGGATCTGACTTGCCCACAAGGGAACCCAGAACAGAAAGCTGAATGCTTGGGTGAGTTCACAGCAGCCTGCTTGTCCAGTGCAGAACACTGTATTCTTCTATATTAGAAACTGAGTTATCCAAGGTAAAAACAGCAGTATCAGAAATCCTAATATCTCTACTCTGTCTATATACTAAATGCTGCTGTATATGTTGGGTTTTTTTTAGTTTGGGCTGTGAAGTAGACTGGTCTCTGTGTTGAGTACATCTCACTGTGGCTTGTGACTTTACTTCCCGCTGGGAAAGTCAGTGTTTGCATCGGAATTGTGCAAATACATGCAGGTGTGCAGAATTTACATCCTGCTTTAGTGTCTTTTTTACAGCACTGGTTTAAGTCATTAAATTTCACTCAGATTTGAAAACTGACATTAAAGCATGTCTTCTGCCATCTCAATGTATGACTTCAGAGGCACAAAAGCATAGATTAAATATGTATATTTGTAACATACTGCTTCTGATCCTTAAAATACAAGGTGTAGACATAGTAGAATACAGTTTCAATATACCTTCCCAAAGTTGCTTTGTTGGAGAGGTGTGAAAAGAGATTGAATAATCAGAATTTTCTTCTTTTAAATAATCAGGTTTTAAACACAGAATTACAGTGTGAGACTGTCAGGACTTCCCAGATACTTACTTCTATCCTTACACTGACTGAAACTGTCATTGTAACATTTGAAATGAGAGCTGGGTTCAGACATCCTACATCTATATTTCTTTGTTAAATCTGTAATTAAATATGATTTTTTAATGGCAATATGTACAGTGGAAGTTATTTTGCTGAGAAAGAAATGTTGCAGTATGTGGAGTATCTAAATATCTAAATTGATATGTTTTTGTTATAGTGTTTGTAAAATACCTCTGTGCTGTAGGCAACCACTGAATTCATTTACTATATGCAGCTTAAAAGAAAGAGTAGATTTTTGCACTTCCACAACAGCATAAATATATTTTTAGGTGGTTACAAGTGATGGAGCATTTGGGCTGAGATGTCCTGTGAAAGGCTAAGAGTTGGACTCAGTGATCCTTGTGGGTCCCTTCCAGCTTCTCTGATTCTCTGTGATTCTGCTGGCCATGGTCTGAATGATACTTCTGGACAGAGGCCTTTGGCCAGCATTTTAGCTTAGTTTCTTACTGGCATGTGAAGTTAAACCTGGCAAGTCCAAGGAAGAATGTGTTTTACCCTGGTTGTTAAAAATTATCCACCTTAACTTGTATGAGTCAGGCAGGTCTCAGTAAACATTAATACCAGGTGGGTTTCAAATCCATAACAACGTTATGTTTATTTCTCAATGCAGAAGTACAGGTAACCAGTGCTTGCACAGCCCTTGTCATGAGTTGGTAAGAAAGTCCTTTACAAATGTGGTTGCTGCCACTGCACCGCTGCATGCACTCAGGAATGACAGCACAGGAGAGGGGAGTACTTTTGTCTCATTTTTACCATCTAAAGTAGAACTGGTCATTTAGGCTCGCCACAGGCTGAGGTGCACAGTTCATCACACTCTGGAGCAGCCTTGTTCTCTTTGAGTAATGCAGTTAAATAGCTTAATTCTCCAGTTTAGTCCCAGGTGCTTGTTGCCTGGATCTGATAGGCTGGGTTTCTTTGCTTCCAGTGCTGTCTTTTGGAGACAACCAATAATTTCCCTCTGAGAAACAACCCATTTCAGTTTTGAGGACAGCTTACGGAGGGGGCTGACACAGGAGGAGTTAAGGGTGACATTACAGAAGGTCTGGCTCCCCACATCGTAAACCTCCTCCAGTGCTGTCCCACTAGCAAGGTTTCCAAAAGCACCCCCGTGCCTGTGCCTCGCTCCAAGACATGCAACACCCACTTCATGCAGTTAAATGCTATTCTGGTGAGCTGCAACACAGACCTCACTTTGTAGCAGCCAATTTTGAATAGAGAAAATAATCAATTCCCACGTGGCATCTCTGGGCAAAGGGATAAGTGTATGGATGCGACTAGGTGGGTGCTTTGGGAACAAGAGACCTGCCCATGGTGTGGGTGTCACAGGCAGGATGGATGCTGCCCTGGTGGCCAGAGTGCGCTCACCTGCTGAGCTGGGTGAGATGCATTTCGGGCAGCTGACAGATGGAGCAGATCTGACCTGTTGTGACCTGCACAAGGTCACTCAGCAGGTGGGTACTAAAGCTGGATACAAAAACCAGGCCCACGTGCTACTCCTCAGGACACACCACCTCCACAGCAACCAAACAACCTCGGTTAAATGCTGCTGTCTTCATGCCCCACATGACGTGGGTTTGGATGGGGAGTGCTTAGGAATGAGGATGTGAAAGCAGCCGTGCCTGCAGGATGACAGGAAAAAAATATGGAAAAAAGGGTTATTTTCCTAGATTTTGCAAAACATCATAGCTAAGATCCTGTTGTGCAGCAAAGGCAGCAGGTGCCTGGCACTCTCAGAGTGGTCATGGTGCCCTTAACCAATCCTTTCCAAGCCACTAAACCACACAACATTTGTGAACACTGCTGCAGTGTGCTCCTTTGCGTTCCAGTTCCTATGGAAACATGCTGTAAGAATGTCTAAAATAAGTACAGTGCTTTGAAACTATTATTATTTTGATCTTCCCTTTCGCCCCCAAATCTCCTTTATCACCTTTTTGACTGAATTTTTAATACAATAAAAAGATTGTTGTCATTATCTGGAAGAGTGTGCTACCCTGCTTACCAGTGCGTCTGCATCCTGGGATCTGATGGATCCCAGGTTGTGATATTGAGATCAGCGCTCCCTTCCCCCATCCTCCCTGCTCAGTGCGGTGGCAGGTTGTTGGTGCACGTGTTGAACATATCTATCTATATATAAGTACATATAAGTCAACAAGCTTATTTGCAGTTCCTTTTAGGATCCAGGATATAGTGTTGGCTGGGAGGGGGTGCAGAAGCTCTAGCGGCCCATCAAAGCAGAGCCCTCTGCATTGTTTGGTGCAGGAGATGGTTGTGAGCTGGATGGAGACATCCTGCAGGTCCCCTCTCCCCTGTGGGAGGCTCAGCACTGGAGCAGGCCATGGGCTGTTTGGGACAGCTCTTGCAAAGGAAATTACTTGTTCTCCCCAAAAGGATGCTCATGCTGGTAACTGAAAACAGGGCTGTGTATTTAAAGTGCTTTTTCCCTGTGCTCCTGTGGTTTCCTTGTAAAGCTTTCAGCTCCCTTAGAGCAGCAGTCTCCTTCACCTTAGTAATGCCTAAGATTTTCAAACATCCACGTTCCATTTTCAAAAGCTCCTTTTGATGAGTGAGCTTTAGGAAAGCTGGGGCTAAATTCTGTAAAGGGCTAAAAAGCCTTATTTAAAGCTAGGTGCTAATTTTTGCTCATTTTCAGGCTTCTGGCCTCTTGCAGTACTGTGCCTTAGAATTCAGTGCTAGAAACCAGGAGAAGAGCTGGAGGTGCATGTTTGGCATTCAAGGGGGAAGCAGGCACTTAAATTCAGAAAAGCAGTTCAGGAATTTTTGGGCAGTGCCAAAACACTTTGACACCCCAGTATGCTGGATGCATGTATATACAAAAAGTGTCTGCATTCCCTGAGCATCTTCTGGGGATCTATACACCTTTTGTTTCTGATCCCAAGTGTGGAGGTAACAACAAAAGCAGGTTTGAAATAAAAGGGAGTTGACACTTGAGCGTTATTTTTTATGACTGCACATCCTAGACAAAATAAATTGTAAAGCGTTACGATGATTTGGATCTAGCTAACATTATGTTTTAACATTAAGTCTTAGCCATTTGAGAAGTGTAGGCATCTGTTTGAATCCTTTTCCAAATCACCAGGCCAAATTTTGCTCACAGGGTTCCTTCCTGCCAGTGAGCAGCTGCTTTCTAATTATGCATCCTGATTTATGTTGCTCAGTGCTTAGTCTTTGCATGATTTTTCATGTGTTTGTGGAAACTATAGTGGCAACACCAGATCTGTTTTATTTTGGTGCAATGCTGAAGGCCAGTAGAAAAAATAGGAGTTTAATCTTAATGGACAGAATAACACTTCATAGACTCTTTTCAGGGTTGCTATCATTTTGGAGTTAAACCACTTGTTAACTGTGCAGACAAATTAAAATGAAAATGCTGGTCAAAAAAAAAGTTGTGAAGCTTTGTATTTTCACTGCATTTCATATCTGCAAACATCCTTCCTTACTTGAATGACAAGGACTGAGTCCAGCACTGAAGTGAATACCAAGAGAGATGAGAATAGCGAACTATGGAACAGCAAATTATAAAGAGAAATTGCTCTGTTTTAACGTAAATAGGCAGGGCTGAGATTCTTTTTGTGAGGGCTCTATTTGAGCTGCTTTGGAGCTGAGTCACTGTAGATGTAACTTTTCTAACCCAGTTGGTAAATTCATGTGTATGCACAGTGTGTAGGTCATTTCATTCACATTTATTCTTAGTAGCCCAGAAAAGAATGCAGTAAGACTTCAAAATATTTTGCATTTCGACCATTTCATTGTAGCTGATTTCTCTTTCCCACACTTCCTTTATGCATTTGATGCTGGAAAAAAACCCCAACAAGGTATCACCTAATGTGCATGGATAGCTGATAAATGAAACATTAAATAAACAGCTACACTCATCAGAGAGCAAGAGGCAGTTAGAGATGCCCTGCAGGTATGAGGGACAGGATCTATGAAACAGGGGATTACCTACACCTTTACTACATCATTGCAAATTTGTTTAGCAGTGATGAGAATTTTGAGATTATCTTCCATTTGAGAAGGCCAATATGGCAATGATTTAAAAGAATTATTCTGGCATATGTCATTAGATACTGTTAAATCCTGACCATAGTAAAGTAGCAGTTAAACTCTCTTAAGAGAAAAATCATAAGTTATCATGAAGGTAATGGACTCATGAGGAATGTACATGCGGTTCAATAAAGGAAAATCACAGAATATAAAAGGGACATTATTTATTTTGACCTAGTATTGATACAGTTTTTAGAAATATAAAATGATTTGTGTTGGAAGGAACCCTAAAGATCAGCTAGTTCCAGCTCAGTTCCACAGGCAGGAACACCTTCTACCATCACCTCCTACTCTTGCCTACCACACCAAATAAATTTTCTTGGGCCCAAATAGTATCAAACATACTGAATTTGGCATCAGTGGTAATGATAGATGGTCATACTTTAAATTGGCATGTAGTGTCCATTGTGTTCCCACAGGAATTCCCATTAAATCCGGTTTGTGAATACAAAAATCAATTGAATTTGAAGGTAGTACTGGACTGGGAGGCATTGCAAGCTCTGCTGAGAACAGAGAGAAGTTTTTAGCTGGGGAACTAGAAACACTAGATTTTCTATATGTAAGGCTGAAATAAGACAAATGTAAACACACAGATCTGTTGAAATGATCCGAAATACGCAAACAGTAGTGCTAGGAAGGAGAAGAGGTTCAAGCTGTCATCTTGTGATGTGGTGTCTCTTAATACTGGATAAGGATTAAGTCCTTGACCATGCCAGACTGAGCATGACACTAGTTTATGGCACTGTTCATTCAAGACCGTTGGGATGGGAACAGCCAAAACCCTTGCTTTTCTTCTGGCACAAGTGTCCCTGAATCCCTGCAGGCACTCAAGGCCCAGTGAAGGGCAGTGGATGGCGTGTCACCACACTGAGCTGCCGCATACACGTCCACCTGCAGCACCTCACCTTGTTCTGCATCTAACACCCATCCCCGTGTTCAGTCTTAGCTCCTGCTGGTGGAAAATGGAGATAGAAATGGAATTAAGCATAAGCAAAGTGGGTGGGCAGCCACAGTATGTGGGGGCAGAAGGGTACCACCGTGGAGTCCTGTTAAATTGGGAGGAAAGAGCAGAAAGGGAAAGGGAAGCTGCCCCTTCCCAGAGCCACCCTCACTAAACCTGAGTCCCTTGGGCCACGTTAGTTAAACTGGGTAAGCAGATTGACAGCAATCAATACAGGTTTTGATGCTGGAATTAATTTTTACCAATCAATACACTTTGCCTAATCAAACATCTATATGCTTTCAAGGATTAACACTTCTGTATTTAATTTGTCTGCCATGGGATAGATTAAAATAATTTCCACTTTAAGTGTGATTCTGTATTTTCTCAGTCAAAACATGATAAATGTTTTGTTGTCTCAGAAAATGCCTTTGCACACACCTAATGTATGTCTTTATGTGAACCCTTTCCCAGCCACAGAGAGCACAGGTTTTCGTAGATGCCCTGGGGAATTACATTGTAGAGCATCATTGTGTTTGAAATCCCAGATTTCTTAAAGTGAACATGCAGCCTACTCTCTCCTCAGCCACATAAGGTGCTTATTTTTTATAGCAGAAGGATGAGGTGCTTAAAGTGAAGAGTTTCTATTAACAGAGCTCTAAACTGAGCATCAGGAGGTCATGAGAGTTTCTCTCTTTTACTTACCTGTCCACTGACCTGGGACAAAGCTTTTTGCTTCTGTGTTTCTTCTGCATGACTTTGGATTTTCCCCACACTTGTTTTTTAACTCATCCCGCTTTAACTTTTTGAGGTGGTGTCCATTTCTTACTGCATGTTTGTATAAAGCCTACAGCACTTGGCTGTCTGCCTGTGAGTAAGTGAAAACGAGGGCCTGTTTGGAGATGACAAGGGAGTAGGAGATACATGTCTCAAGGGGTTAAACATAGTAAGCAGTTGAGATGAGAAAATATTTTTTTTTTCAGTTGGGCCTAAAATGCCCAGCTTGTTTCAAGAGGGAAGCTTTGGTTTCTACTAGCAGGAGTACGCTGGATGTAGTTGACAGGAATTCAGCTGGAGCGGATTACAGTCAATAAGAAATACCTGTTTTGCTGAACTGTTATTCTTCATGTTAATGTAATACATAATTTGCCATTGATCCCTCAGAAAAAGTGGCTTTGTAACATACATAGTTAATGTGTGTTGCTTCAGATGTCCCTGGGAAGAAGATGTCGTTTTGGACCCACACTGTCTGGGCTTTGCCCCGCCTTGACCAGGTCCATGTCCCCAAGCTGAGACTGGGACGCTTCTTTTGAAAATCTCCCCCAACCTGCTTCTCTGATGGATGGCTGAAAGCAGTTGCAGTGAAAAGAGATTTGAGGAGTGCAAGAAGGAAACAGGGACCCCTCTGCATCCAGATTGGAGAGGCTGCGAGGAGCCATGGTCACAATTTTTACCATCTTTTGTTTCTCTCTGCCTCCACAAATGGTGTATCAGGATTTGTTGTTAGGTGTTTTCAGAGACCCACGGATGCTTCTGAAAGCATTATCATTGCATTCTTGCACGTAGACGGAATCCATGGCAGAAGCCAGTGGATAAGCGTATCTTTCTTCAATCAGATCTCAGCAATTTCCTCAAATCTAGTTGATAAAGCTAAGCCCAAACTACCCTTCGATCTCCGAAGCACCCATCAACCTCCCTGCTTATGCCCAGACCAAGTACTTCAAAGAATTAAAAAAATCTAAAAGTTATATACTATGGCCTGTTTCCTTCCCCAAGGTATTTCATTGTAGGACAACTTGAGTGAAGGGGAGAGATGAGCAAGTTTTTGTAGTTTTGATTGCACACATATTTGGACTAAACTGTTAAAACATTTTTCATGAGATCTGCAAATTGCTTTTTAAAAGTAAATTTAATCCCTTTGAGCATATTTTGCACTTTATAGCTCTTAAGTGATGCTTAGACTACAAGTTCTGTCACTGTTCATGAAAAGTAGGTTGTCTTAATTTGTAAGATCATGAGAATCTTTTAAGCCCACTGGCTCTCACTGCAGTCAATGGGATATTTTTGCTTTGTATTCCAGCTGGAAGGGGATCAGCTCTCTTGCCACTGGGGAATGTACCTTTAAATTGTCCTGTATCCTACTTTATTAATTGATGCATTCTGCACTAAGCTGTGACATTTTCATTTTCTAAGCTGTTTATTAATTCTGACATAGAATAATTAAAAAGGAGAAAGAAGCAGAAGGAAAACACCTCACAGATGACCGTCAGAGAAGCTGTGTATATACAAAAGGATGCAGACCATGGGGTGGACTGCAAACAAAGAGTTACATAAAAGCCAAGGCAGTCCAGATGCTCTATCTCCAATTATGCATGTACAGTGTTTTTAAGTGAGTGCTTCAATACCTTAATCAAATTCTTGTTTGCTACTTGTAAATACAGAACTTGGAGTTACAGGCTGACATAGTAAAGCAGCATCATTAACCTGATTTCCACTGTAAGATTGAATAAATATGGGTGTTCTCATAAAATGATTTTTTAAAACACCATTTAAATAGATAAAGCATGCAGTGGTGCCCTACTATATCTCCGTAGGGAAAAAAAAGAATAACAAAGGAAAAAGAAAAAAAAAGACAATGCATTTTGGGGGACTGTGAGGAAGCAAACTGAAATTTAAGGATTAGTTGCCAAAAACCACTGTTTGGTGTCTTTGGGAGAACAGCAAGCACTTTACACTCTCTTCTTCCCTGGTGTTTCACTTTCTATACCAATACAAAACCACAGCAATGTGTTTTTAATCTTTCACTCCTCTGTATTGCACCTTATCTTCTCCTCCTAGGTTTCCAGGGAAAATGGGATTCAAAAATTTTGATGGGGAACAGATCAGATAAATCTGTGTAGGTTTTCATCTGATTTGTACTGAAATGACACTGTGCTGTGCTGTGGCAAAGACACGAGATACAATTAAGACTACACAGCCCTCAGGAAGTATTAAGATTTAATAGCAAGCTGAAACCTGATGTGCCATTCCCAGCCCTGTTTAACGCATGGCATTTGGATGCTGTTGTAAGTGTGCTTCAAAATGAGTCTCTGCTTGGTTATGTAAATTGTTCTTGTACCGAGGAACCACTATGTGCTACAAAATTAAAACTGGGAGGAAAAATAACCACTGTGGGATAACATGCAATAAATCCGCTAAAGCTGCTGGCTCTGGTGAGGTAACGTCTTGTCCCTCTATGGGTGGAACATTTCTCAATTGAATCATTACGGTTTTGCTCAGAAACATCCTACTGCTAGAACTGCCATGGGAAGAACAGTAATGTCAAGCAGATATCAGGTTTTCCCAATAGGAGCATCCTGCTGGGAAATGGGCTGCACTGGTGTGATGGTGTAAAAAGCTCAGCTGCGGCAGCTCTCTGTAATTGCTATTCCCTTCTGATTCCTTTGCTGAATGCACAAAACTGCTTCTCACAAGCAGATCTGAGAACAAAATCCTTGACTTGTCACCAGTGTAATACTCTGCATGCTAAGCTGGGGTTTCTGACTAGTTTGCCGTCGTCGTCACTATTTGATATTGAGCCTCTTATCTCCTGTTATGGTGCCGAAGCCTGACACTGAGAACAAGTGCTTCTGTTTCAACCAGCGATGTTTAATTTTTCATGATGAGTGCAGTTTAGTGCCTCCCCAGGTAGGAGGCTCTGTTGATAATTACCAAGGAAATGTTTTCTGCCTGCACAGGACACATGTGCACTCTGCATCTTGGTTCTGTTAAGCAGCTGAGCTGAGTGGGATTGGTGGTGGTTGCTGCTGGCTGCACTGACAGCCTCTTCTACTATTGCTGCTTGAAGAAAGACCTGCTCAGTTTTCTGCTGTAGCCCACACAGCTGCAAAAGAAAGTCTGTTTTATGAGGACACTGTTGAAGGAGGTGTGTAGTCCTGCGTGGAAACTGGTAAGCATCGCTTCCCAGAGAGGAGTGTTGTGTCTGTGTGGTGTGAACAAAGGGCAGGCTGGGTTTGGTTCTTCCATGTATTCTTCAGTGGTGAGGAGTTTGGTCCTAATAATTTTTGGCAATTGGCTTGTGGACCTACAGCAGAAAATATCTCACATCTTCTAAGATGTGTTTAAATTTTTGTGGATTTTTTGGGGCTTGTTTGTTTCTTTATTTTTGTTTTGTTTTGTTTTGGTATATAGTTTAAAATTATTGCCATTTATTTTCTATGACCGTGTTGGGTCGAAAAGAATGGTAAGGTTTCTCTTACTTTTTTGATGAGCTTGTATCAAGACAATTGAATAGGATAGCAGTTACAATATTCCATTTAAAAGCTGTTATATGGTGTGTTCTGGGGTTTGCTTAAAGGGAGTTGTTTTGAATGCATACTTACTCCTCACATAATCTCCTAAGCTGTTCTTTAGCCTCACCATTCATTTTTTAGCAATAAGTCACACAGAATTCTGCTCTTCTCTTTGAATCCTGCATTGTTTTCCAGGAGGATTTTCAGCAGCAGTCTACTGGACTCAGAGTAGAGGATTAATAAAAAAATATAAGTGGAGGAATTAGAAATACCCCATTATGGGTTTTTTGTGTCTGCTCGTGCTGAGGAGAGGTGGCTGAAATACAAGACAATAAAACCTCTCCTATGATAAAGCAAAAGGAAGAGTTGCATGTTATGTGGACTGTACCCTTTGCCACCCTAGAAAGAAGAGGCTGCTGCAGTGCTCGCACCTGCCCAGTCTGCTCCAGTACTTTCCCCTGTAGGGAATTCCTGTTTTAGGGCAGGGTACAATACATGGTCAGGTATATACATGAACAACCCCGTTTCTCAGTGCTCAGGAGGACAAGATTATGAGCATTCCAGCAGATGTTTAGCAGGAACACGAGTGTTGCCTGGTGTGCTGTTGCCCACACCTGGGCTGGTCAGGACTTCTTGGATCATAGTTCTCTTGAACACTGGTGCTAATTCCACTTAGACAGCACTTGGATGTCTGTCCTTGCTATTGCAGGTCATACCATGGGCTTCTAAAGCAAGTAAACTGCTCTAAAACTTCTTTCTCCACAGAATTACAGGGAGTTTGTTAATGTCTTGCAATATTTCAGATTCTTTTGCCAGAGTGGAAAACTTGAACTTTTGCTCCAAAATAAAGCACAAGAATTTTATTAAAGATAATTGGATTGGCTCACTATATTTGACTTTCTGAAGAGTTATTGATGAGATACTTTAGTGTGAAGTTGGGGTTCGTGACTGGGTAGTGTCAAATCAAGCTGCTGTGTGTATATTTGAAAAGGATAATACAAATTCTAACTAAATTGAAATCTCGTTATAAGAGTAGTGAGAGTTTAGCACTTCCTTTCAGATTTTGGATGGGCGTACATGTTGGGTGAGCTAGAGCAGCAGTCCACAATTTCTTGACGTTCCCGAATTTTGACCTAATCTGCTTTATTAAATAAATGGGAAAAGCCAGCTGAGAGCTTACTTGTGTAAGTGAATGGCTACAAACCTTTATGTTTTTCCACCAGGGCAGTGGTAACTTGAGCAGATCTTGCAGTTTTCTGCAAGTCCTGCAGATTTTGGTGTGGTGCCTCCCTCAGATAGACACAAGTACCAGTGTCACAACTTGCACTGAAGACAGAAGCCCAAGTCCTCAAGATGAAGAAATCAAAAATATGATTTATGGACACCCAAAGAGAGAGTGAATCCAACCCTGACCCAAAGTGTGGTATTAAAAATTTGTAAAATCTAAATTGTTAAGCTAGGTTGTGATTATAGCAATTTTCTTTTAGGATGGTGACATGCTGAAACAAGAGGGCTCTTGGGAGGTTTTCTCTGCAAACATGGAGGATACGAACTTGCATCTTTTACGAGAAAGCTTTCACTTTTATTTAATCTTGTGCCTCCTGGAGCAAAGTCCTTCAAGAAAAACACTACGATAACATTGAGCAATTTGTTGTTGCTCCTTGGGGACTTTTTTCCCCCCCAAACCCGGTCTTGTCCATCTCCTTTGTGTTCAGGCAAAATTAGTGAGCTGCACTTGTTACAGCAAATCAGCTGAGTCCTCACCTCCTACTTCAGGTCAGCAGAGTGCTGAGTCCTTTCTTTGGGCTACACCCACTTTTGCCCTGGGATAAGGGCAACAAGAGTAGTCTGATGTCTGTGTTAGACTCCTTCTTATTAGTTCAGTATATTTTATATACAAGGGTAGAAAGACTGTTTTCAAATCGGCATGTCTTGAGGTTTTTGCTGCAACTCTTTTGTTCAGAAAGTGACCAACCTTACTGAGCTGTGTGAGGTGTGTAGTTCCAGCCAGAGCCAGGAACTGGAACACTTTGGTTTTAGGAGTACATTTTGTTGCTGAGACGTAAGGTGCACACCACATACTTCAGCAGAGCTAAGCAGCCTATGTGCTCAGGAAACACTTCAGCAATAAACCTGAGCTGAATAAATTCCTGTTTCCTGTAGCTGGGGAATATCCATATGTCACTGATGAATTCCGCCAGCTCACATGTCAAAGTTCTATGTTTAGTGTTGGAATTTAGTTTTAAAAGGGATTTACTAAATCAGTGCTGTTATAGATGGGGAAACACGTAAGTAAACAGAGATTAATTGATTCAGGAGAACTGAGCTCCTTGCTTGGAAGAAATGCCTGGATGGGATCCTGTAATGGATGTCTGGGTGTCAGGATAAAATACTGACGATTATTTCTGTGGTTCAGATCACTGGAAGGAATGAAATTATATTTTACAGAATAAAATTGATTTGCATTAATTTCTGTTTGGGATGCACAATTAGTAAGAGAGCTATTTATCAGAAGATGTAAGGCTGTGTCTCTTTGTATTTTACTGTAGTACTTTGTATGTTCAATTTCTACAGTGTTTTACCTGGGATCTTTTTGAGAACTAGAAAATTGCTTTCATAAATGCACAAGAATGAGCAAACAGTGAAAAAGGACACCCCTCATCTAATCTCATCTGGTACCTAATTCAAAGTGGCAAACCACCAGGAATTCAGAATTTGTAACACTTCACAGGTAGTACTGACTTGTTAAAAGATTTCTGATGTTACAGGATCCTTCTATATTAGGTAACTATGAACTGAAATTTCAGTGTCAACTTGTAAGTAATCCCAGTTTGTCTATCTATATATCTCTGTTTTTGAGGTAAGAAAGGCAAAAAAGTGAGGATCTTTTGATATGAATGCACAGAAAGATTATTTTCTTTTAACAGCATTTAATATTTCATGCCTCCTGCCAGCTCAACTGGGACTCTTTAAAAGCACATCTTTTCAGGAGCTGACCAAACCTCTCTGGTGTAGGCTTTGTTTTTTTCTTTTTTTTTTCCCTCAGAAAATGCCGATGGGCCGAACTCAAAGCTCTTAAGTTTGGATGAATTTTTAATTTTATAGAACATGCAAAATTATTTTGAAACTGGACCAGGATACCCCTGCATATTCAAAATAAAAGAATATAGTTTTGTTTATGATTTTAGGAAGGTTAAAATAAGGTAATTATTATACCAAAAATACAAATAAAAGGCAAAATCAAGCAATATTCTGGTGCTACTAAAAATATCTTACTCTCCCAAATACTACAGTGAAATGTTCTTTCTTGAACATGTTAGTATCAAAGCCATTTGCTTCTTACCCTGTGTGGAAAAACAAAAGGGTTCTGTACCCAGAATTAGAAACAACAAAGGCTCGGTCCTTTGGGACTTGGATTTTGACATTGATTTTTATGTGGAAGACAGACTGGGATCACTGTGAGGGGTGTTCTCATGATGCTTGTGACAATTATAGTAAGTATGAGAAAATGATAGATGAATATGGAAACATACAGATGGCAGCTGGTGGTCCATGAAAGATGCAGGAAGCCACATCCAATTTGTTGTTTTGGTTCAGACAGGTTTATTTTCTGTCAGTGTACTGGGTGGAGTGTATTGCGAGTGTCTGGTTGCTCTGTGTTCCTTCCCTGAATCATCTTTGGACTTGTTCTGCTATCAATAGCTTATTTTTAAAATATGTATCTTACTGGCTGTGTATTTCTGTCATTTAGTTTTGGGCCATGTCACTTTTCCTCCACTGAACAGTGAACCTTTCTTCTCAGCCTGTCTTCTCCCCTTCCTGAAATGAAACAGCCATTAATGTTTTCAGGGGTTCAAATCCACCTAGATACCACATGGTCTGTTTTCCATGGGTTTGGAATGGGTTGCCGTGGGAGATTCTTCCCTGGGGCCAAGGCTGAGAGTCCCAGCAGTACAGGGAGAACACAGGCTGGAAAACTTGACGTGGGATCCTGTTTAATGAAAATGACTGTGTGGATAGCATGGGAAACCAACACCCATTCTCTTTGCCAGCTGGTTCAGGTTGGTACCCGCTGTGTCAGAGCTCCTCAGCGTCACTCCTGCCAGCCTGCTTTTAAATGTGAGAGATATTTTGGGGCCAGTGGTTTTCCCTTTGTACCCTAAGTGTTTGCTGGAGAACCTCAGCTCTGCTGCTGCCGTTTTTCTGTCAGCAGCTCATTTCAGACACAGGACCTGGTATTGATTAGAATTGATTAACATTTCTATAGTGCTTCTTCCTGATGTGGAGCTGAGTGCCATTGTGGCCACTTGACAGCTGGTAATTTACATCCTGGAAGGGTAAAAGGTCTCATCCTGAGTAATGGAAGGGGTGACAGCGACTGTTCTGCTCATGTGCTGTGGTGGTACCTAAGAGGTGTGAAGGAGGGGCTCTGTGCACAACACAAGAATCCAGTGTGCGTGTGCAGAGGGTCTCGGGAGACCTTGCAAGGCAGAGAGGAGGAATGGAGGCACATCTCTTCCCTGGTAACTCTGGGGTCCATATCTGCTGCATCAGGGCAGCTTCTTGAAAAAAAAAGTGTGAAGAAAACAAAATGTGCATTGGACATCTGTCCTCTTCTACTAATTTAGGTCTCATTTGAATAATGGAAAGGTGTGAGCTCCTGGAATGAAGCATTTGTAACGAAAGCATTGATCTAGTGATGCAGTTTGTGATCTGCTTTTGAAAAGACTTGACAATATTTACTAGATTTCTTCGTAATTTCTTTCTTTATTTGTATTTCTGATCTCTGCAAAGAAAAAAAAAACAAACTGAGGCAGCTTCAGAAGCAAGATAGAAAATGTAAGGTGCATACATAGAAATCCTTCAGGCTTTACTTGTACTTGCTTCTGTTTCATCAGGAGTATTCAAAGTCACTGGAAAGATTTTTAGTTTACTTGTGCTCAGTTTCTTTATCCAAAAAATATTGGAAATGTCCTATCATTTCTTCCCTCTTTAGAATCTTTCAGAGGACACAGATGTGACTAGCTAGGATTTTCTTTCGTTCCTTAATTGAAAGCCTGGAAAGTTTTGATCATTAATAAACGTATCTTTTCTTCCAGCTATTTATTTGGGACTTATACAAGATAGAGGTTTATGCTGCTGAAAAACAGTTTTAACCCATTTGATCAAAATTTCTTTCCCTCAAGCAGAGGTCACTGTTATAGGTGCCATTGTTCCTCACTGCCTTGTTCCTCACTCATCAAGACGGTCTTTTAAATAAATACTGCAGACAAGGACTGAATTTAAAGAAAAGGCAGCAGCCTGCTCTCTGAGGCTCTGTGTGCATTGTAAAGAAGGAAAGAAATCTAGGGGCTGGACTTAACCAAGTACTCCCTGTGTCTTGGTTTGCCCAGGCATATCCTCTTCTACTTTGCTGTTCGGGGCACCGTGTGCTCACAGCTGGTCTTACATGGCCTCAGTTCCCAGAAGGCTGTTGCCACCACAGCACTCAGGAGTGGCTGCACACGTGCTGTGGGCACAGGTGCCTGTATGTCCATACTGGATTTCTGAGTGGCTGTGGGGAGCTCTTAATTTCATCCCATAACAGTTCAGATTCTGTATCACTATTAGTCAAAATTGATCAAGTGCCCATTCTGCCTGCTGCAAATCCATTGCCTCCAGGGGCTGTGAGCCTAGGCCAGGCAGGGCATGCTTCCATCTCTATCTCAGCTCTGTCTCTTCCCTTTCCAAGGCAGCTGCTCCATCCCTGAGCAGCAGTGCTCTGTGCTGCTCGTGCAGGCTCCTCAGCCAAGTCCGTAGCTCCAAACTCACCTTTCAGTCTGAGCTGGTATCCTACCACTGATTGCTACTTCTGAGCTACTGCACTGTGTGCCTTAATAAGACATTTCTGAAAGTACTTTGTAGATGACATGTCGGTTTTGCTATGGTTAGCTAGTATTACTTGTGGGGCTGGGATAAGTTCTGGCATATTACATTTGGCTCTTCTTCGTATAGGGTATTGCACTACCATTAACAACACTGGCAAACACTGTCTGCTGTTTGACTGGGCAGTAGTGGAAGTGCTGTAATGAGTCTGAACTGGGTGGCAACCAGGGAATCATGAAATGATGCTCACTTTAAAGGACTTGCAAATTCATCTGGGAAGCAACTTTGCAGGTGAATGGAATAGCAGAGTATTCGGTTAAATTGGCCATGGGTTTGGGGATATGTAGAGGTCGTGGTAAGATTCAGATGCAATTACATCAGTCATTCAGAATGTAATAGTTTCCAATACCACATATTCTGCTTAGTACTTTGCAAGTAGATAGAGGGAAAAAATAGCCTAAGGGAATGCCCACATTTTCTTAGCGAGATGGCTCATTTTGCACAGGTGTCTGTGTTCTGTTGTGTGTGCATGTGTAATGCATTACTTGCAGAGCCAGACAGCCAGCTATTATTCTCTGGAACAGGCAGAAGCTAAAATCTGCTGTGGCCTTATGCTGTGCTGGTCCTTTTTTGACTGACTGACTACTATCTAGGTGAATATATTTTACATCCCCTTGTATTATAAATATGTCAACTATAAAGTATACAGCAGGCAACAGCCATATATAAGATCGTAAAATAGCTTTCATTACATAGTTTCCTGGATTTAGATGGCCAGAACTTAGTAAAACATTTGCCTTTCTAGATGAGAAATCCCAAACATGGCCGATGTCCAAAGACGACAACTTGGTTTTAGAGGTTTTACAGATTCACTAAACAATATTTTTGAGAGAGGAAAGTGGAAAAGGAAATGTTAGCATTTAAAGTGATTTTTAAGGTGCTTCCCTGGGAAGGTGGGAATCATATGGAAGTTTGAACCTGATGGCCGGATCATGTTTGCACAGCAGGGGGTTCAGACAGCTACAAATTTTGGGGAAATGATGTTAATGATCATTTGAAAACCAGCTGATGTTTGTACGCAGCACAGATCCTCTGAGCCCTGCTGTCAGTCTCCATGGGAGACAGGTACACTTGCAAAGTCAGTCAAGTTTTATAATTAGCCTCCTGATCCAGTGCACTGCTCCAAGCTGTCTCAGAAAGCTTTCCAACAATTTCAGGGAATGCAAGGTCATGGCAAGCAGACCTTTTTCTTGTAGCAGCTCAAGCCCTTGTGCTCCCTGTTGGCCGCAGGGGATGAATGTCCTTAAAGTAAATAAACTCAGCTCCATATAGGGAGTTCAGAAGAGCCTTTGAAGATTGGTGCCCTGTCATCTCAGTGGGGATGTCAGAGCCCTGGAAACTTTTCTGTGGAGAAGTCCAAACAAGTGTGCTCCATCCTCCTCTCCAAGTCTGCTGACACTGCAGGTGCTCGCATGGATCCATGTAACCCCACTGCAGGGAAACTCTATAAAGTTGCATAGTGGAGCACTCAAAGCCAAATACAAGTCAAGAATAAGGTTAAAGACACAGTTTTACTCTCCCCATCCCCTTCCCACCCTGTATTCATTCTGTTACTTTGCAGTTGCCTCACTGCAGCACTTTTTTTTTTGCCCCCTGGGAAAGTACAATAAGGTTGGAGGAGAATGCCCAGGGAAAACGGAGGCACCACTCGTGCCAGTAGGCACTGTGCAAGAAGCTGTGCTGTCCCCAGGGACTGCCCTTGGGGTGCACGGGGAGTGGTGCCATTTCTCACTGAGCAGCGTGGTGGGGAGCTGAGAGTTAAGGAGGAGGGAGCAGGTGGAGCTGCTGCACCTCCGGAGAGGGCGAGGACTCCCAGCCGGAGTGCAGAGCCTGGGTGGCTGCTGCTCTTTTGGGAACAGCTGAGAGGAGGTCTGTGTGAGCAGTTGAGGGCTGGCTGGCAGTGTTAGCAGAAACAAATCTGAAAGAAGCATGCAGGGCTCAAACTTGACTGGTATCTTGCTGGGAAGTCACATCACATGCTTCTTGCTGGAGGAGGTTACTCAAAATTAATTGTTGGGTTGGGATGCCCTTACCTGTGTTTGCAGAGTTTATTCTGCAAAAGTCTGAGGACTGTGGCGTGGGGCAGGATGGCTGCTGGTGGAGATGGAGCATGGCCGGCATGTCCCCTCCTGACCAGCTGCAGCCTTGCCACCTTTGCCCTGTCCCCAGAGCTGGTGTGCATGTCATGCACCTGCAGACTATGGATATTGCTTTACATATGTCTCAGAAGCTGGCATGGAGGACACACTGTTCGTCTCAGTGTATTAGTGACTGCTGAGAAGAGGAAAGTGTCTGGCTTCTCTTTTCCTTACAGTCATGTGAGTGCAAACATTTGGAGAGCTCATTACAGACTTTCTCCCGGCTGGCCGTGGTGGGGAGATCAGGTGGTATTTGCTTCCTTCAGGGATGGGTCTTCCTGCCCCTTATTTACCAGGGCACATTTCCTGTGAGAGGGCTGGGCCTTCCCTTGGTTGCTGCCACAGATGCGCTGGGTGTCTCCACCCAAGCAAGCCCTGCAGGATGTAGAGCTGCATTAACACACTAATAAGAAATAAGCTAATAAGTAATAAGCTATTAAGTGTCTCAGGAGAGTCCAGAAGTAGCTTATGAACAGTTAACCTGAAGATTTCTGCATCACACCTGGTGTGGTTTAAGCCTGTCGTCTGCCTCTTCTGGCACTCGATGTGCTGGTGCGTTTGTCTTTCTCCTGACCGTTTATCCTTAGGCAGCAATCTGCAGGGTACCGTGTGTGACCTGAGGACTTGCTCCAGGAGCAGCAGCTGAAGTAATGAAGATCACATCAGCTGTGTTTCTTCCTCTCACACGGAGTGCATGCTGCCTCCCTGGGCCGAATGAGGGGATTTGCTACTGAGAAGCACCCCAGTGCAGGTGGCTGCTGCCACTGCTGGACTCTTTATGCAGAGCCTGCTTTTTGCACTAATGTCAACAGCTGTACTGCAAAAACAATAGGAAGTTAAACTCTGCAGATGCCTTTCCAGAGTCTGTTTCATATCATACAGATCCCACGTCTGTACGGGATACGCAACACTGGCCCCAGCGGAACTTACCCTCTGCATCAGATAGACACCAAGGTTCATTTAGGAAGCCTAAGCTAGAGGAAGAGGCATTGCTTATGTTTAATGAGGCCAGTTAGCCTGAAGCAATCCACCTGGCTACAAAATCAAGTTCCATGTGATGGGCCGTCGCCAGGAGGCTTGCCGAGGCTTGCCCACAATAGAAGGTAGAAAGTTCCTGGTGATGAAGACCTGCCTGACTTCGTCTTTCAAGACCACCGACTCAAATCAAGGAAAGAATTGCGCATGCGCAAAGGACTCATAGCCTCATTTTAATAAGAAGCAGGGAATAGGTGCTGGAGATATGCATATGATTAATATGTAACACTTTGTGAAATAAATAGGGAGCAAATAACCTTGTAGGGTGCTGGCACGTCTCTAGGAGGTGAGTCCTGTGCCGCTCCCCAGTGTAATAAACATACCACTTTCTAACTTTAATTAGTTAGAGGGTTTTTGCCCGTGAAGATCGGTCTTTAACAACTCAGTACTTCTGCACTCTTTAAATATTTGGTGGAAAGATGAAGCATTCTACTGAGGTTGTAGCTAAATGCTGATTTTAGTCTCTGGGTGTATAAACCACAGGGCAGAAAAAATAGATAGCTTTTTGCCTTTCTTTGAAGAATTTATATCCTTGTTTTAAAAAGAACATCAAAAACTGAGGAAGGTGCAGAAAGGAACCATGGAAATAAGAAAACACAGTGACAGGCACTGAACACCTCAAAGAAAGCCTGAGAGGTGACTTGATGTCATATATAAACTCGGCCAAAAAAGGAATAGTGACAGTAAAAGACTGGTGAAGAAAGAACTGTCAAGGACTAATAGTGGAAAGCTGATACCATTGAAATTCTGACTGGAAGTAAGTCACCACTTCTATGGCTCAATAAAGGAGCTAATGAATGAAATTTAATAACTCCTCATATACAGAGGTCAGACCGGATAATTGGTTCATTCCTCTGGGCTTAAGTTCTGTGAATCCAAGAACTGATGTACCTTCTGCGGTTTCACCAAGGAAAAGATATGTAGTAACTAGCAAATGTGTTTCCTCAACTCTGGGCCAATTTGAAAATGTTTTCTACAATCTAAATGCCGTTTCAGAGTGTCAGAATTTTAGAGGCATTTTTGCTTCAGTTTTTGGTAAAGTTATTCTGAGACCAATTATCTCTGAATTATTACTGTGTACAATTTGGCAAGCAGGCATTGATTTTAAATAGATTTAAGAAAATCTTTGAAAAATAATATGAATGAAGACTCCTTTAAAAAGCTACTGAGCAGTATTTTTATCCGTTGGGAAATTAAACAAATTATTTTGCTTTCAAACTGGTATAAATTAGGAGTAATTAAACTAAAGCCAGCAGAGTGACATTTGTCAGATTGGATATAAACAAGTTTGTATTGCAGGCCACCAACAAGGAACATTGTAAAATGTTCTCCTTGTGGCTTTTCTGATTTCAGCTGTTTATAAAGACTACTTAAATCATTCATGGTGTATAAATCATCTGATAAATCTGAGTTCATTTTCTGCCAATGAAAAATTTGCAGACTAGCTCCAAATGCTGGAAAGGAAGGATTTTCAGCCTCTGAGTATTTGTGGAGTTTGCTTTGACTATCTGCATTTTGCTGCCTGTGGGCTGGTAGCCAGTGGGTTGTGTTCATCATGTGTTGCTTCCCCAGCTGGGCTTAGGCATGGCTGTCTTTCAAGCAGGATGAATAGGCACGCCCAGTGCATCAAAGTCCCTTTAGGAAGGCGCAGGGAGTAGGGTCCTTCTTGTTGGGGTACACAAGACCTGTAGGGCCAGCTCTGTCTCAGCCCCTGCAGCTGGGCAATTCTTGGATTGGACCAGGGCCTCCTGCCTGTCTTCTGCCCCCTCCTTCCCCAGCAAAACCAGCTTATCCCCTCTGGAGCCCTTACCCGGTCGTGTCCAGCATGTGGAGTCATGGTCACACTGGAGCACGAGCCCTGCTGCCTTTCCTCTGCCCTTTGAGCTTCCCATCCCTCAGCTCCTGAGCTCGAGCATGCGGCTTCCTGCTGTGGGAAAGCAAAATGCCAGAGTCTCCCCATGAATGATCTTTTTCTTGTGTGCGTACATTCGCATGCATATATTCATATGCATGTGTGTCTCCATATGCACACTTAGGTATTCATAAGGAGTAAATGGTAACCAAAGTCTGGGGAGTGCAGGAAAAGCCTCTGCTGCGTGGCTCTCCCTCCCATAAATTTTCCTCCTGTGTGAGGGGGAAGAAAATGTGTGGGATGAGTATGCATGCATTCTTTGTTATGTACAGGGGCGATTTGCATTGCCTGGTGTGTTTGAATCGTTACATTGATAAAAATGTGGTTTTAACTGTTTGGAATGGTTACACCGAAGCACTGCGTTTTGTGTTTCTCTTGCCTTAGCCTCTGTGAAGCAATTCTCAGAATAGCCTCAGACTTGGAATGTCTGAATTTAATTACCGTTAACACTAGAGATATTTAGTCCCATTTGAGGGAGGAAAAAACCACAAATTTTCAGGAGCGGAGGTAGCTTGTAAAGATAGCAGCATTGAGAAGTTTGTTAGCTGGTCTGTAGTAATTAAGCTTATTTCCATAGCAACATTATCAGTTCAGCTCCAGAATTTTAAGATTTTTGTGTGCCTGGTAATTAGAACTAATACCCTAATTTTAGCAGAGATATTACATTTTTGTTTGGCAAGAGCCTTGTAACTAGGCAAACTGATTGAAGAATGAAATAATGTTCTATTTTCCTTGACTTCTCTTTCTTGGATCACTTCAGACTGCTTAACCAGCTAAAAGCAAACCACTGCAGTCTGCTTTCTCAGTACATAAGACTGAATTTACCATTGAGGAGAAATGTATATATATCTAGATCTATATAATTTTAAAATGTGCTTACAGTTATAAAAGGTTGCCTACCTGTGCGGTCCATAGCAAAACACAAAGGCAGAGCTGAAGTACAGCAATTAAGAATTCCCATACAGGTCTCATCTGAATTGCTCCAACATAACATGGCAGCAGCCCCTCTCTGATGAGGGATTTGAATGAGTTGCTGCTGAGCCCAGGAAGGGAGAGTGTATCCTGCCTGCTCAGAAACAAGCTGTGGTGTCGTGCAGCTGGGATCTGCAGGGAGGGGAGGCCCCCATCGCATCTTGGTCTTGCATTTCACCTGTGTTCCTTGGGTTCCATGAGGTCTGTGGTCTTTTATGGGGCAGATTGCCATTTTTCCACTGATTTTGATGTAATGACTCCACTTTATATCATTTAGTCCCATATGACCAGACTCTGCCTATTTCTTATAACCAGCCTGGCAGAGTATACTATTTCATAATTATATACATGTTTGCATAACAAATCAAAACATAAGTTTTGTTCTCACCGATGTTGTCAGTGAAAAGAGTTATGAAAAACCAACCAGCCTCAGTGGGAGAACTTGGGTTTATGTGGGTTTGTGTCCTTCATTCTCTAATCCCTCTCAGCTCCTGCAGCATGCCGTGTGTGCTCTATTTTCCCAGCCTGGTGGGTAAACATCAGCCCAGGCTGTGGCTGATGTGAGTTGGGTGTGTGGGGACAGACAATGGGCTGTTGCCCCCCAGGGTGGGCAAAATACTCCTCTCTGTCTTCTGTACCCACTCAGCCTCTAATTTTCACAAGACCTGTCAGGACTTCTGCCACTGAGACCTCTTTCTTCCCTGAATCCAGCTGTCAAAGTTGCTTGAAACTGGCCAAGAGGTTCAAGGGTGGCTAAGGAAGGATTGACGAATGCCATACAGTGTGATTGTGTAATCGTCAATTTCCTTAGAAGTAAGTCTAAAAAGTCTGTAGTGTTTCAACAATAAATCCCTGTATCAAGGCATAATTTACAAAGACCCGTTAGATAGCTTCCTACTGGGTCAACATGCTTTGGGGGTTTTTTAAGGATTTTTTTTCCCCCCTATATTCAATTTGTTTTTTCAATTCACTCTTTGAAATAAGGCTAGCATTGGAAATACATGACTTTTGAGTGGCACAGCAGGTTCAGCATGTGCAGGGGGTATATAGTGGAAAATAACATTAGAAGATTTGTTCCTATTGCTAATGAGTTCTGAAGGTAAGACAACAGTTAGTGTATTCACAACAGACTTATACTCAAAGATTTGTAAATAATGTATGACTTTCTGTGACTGGGAAGCCAACTACCATAGATCTTGGATTCAAGTAGAAAATAATTTGTATCAGCAAAGGACTTTGGATTTCGTGGATGCAGCAATTCAGCTATAATCCCCCTGGCAGGGAAAAAAAATTATTTAGTTAACTTACCATAGAATATCTGTGGACTTACAATTCCATTTTTATGGCCTCCTGGCATTCTATCGCAATTTGGCATCTACGTCCCCCTAAGGAAAATGAAACTCCTTGCAGTATGACCAATATTTTGCCAACTTGTATTTATATGTGAAAAAAATACTATTATAAATCTAAATTAAAGACAGCAGAGAAACACACTGTTGGCATATGACCTCCCCATCGGTGATGGATTTGTGTGTAAATTGGCAGATAGTAACTATTCTTAGGAAATACTAGTGAAATAGGCAGACATACTTTGCATGTGAATCATGGTGGCCTTTGGGAGTCTGGAACACTGATTTCTTTTACCATGGATTCAAATGACTGAACTACTGCTAAAAGTATGAAAAAATCAGTGAAAATGCTTTTTTGTAAGATTGCAATAAAAATCAGAATAGCTGCTGAACAAAAGGCAATGGCAAAGGGGACAGCTTTTAGACTGGATTCAAGGGGATTGCCTTTGTTCCCCGTTGAGCTGTTTTTATAAAGGTAAAATGAAGGTGTGAGCAATGCGTTGCTGTAACTAAGACCTATTCCAAAGTCTTGAGTACTGATGGCAACCTTTCTACACACAGTGAAGTAGCATTGCTTATGCTGCATAAGAATAAAATGACTGGAGTGTGTCCAGAGAATGGCAATGGAGCTGGGGAAGGATCTGGAGCTCAGGTCTGGTGAGGAGCAGCTGAGGGAGCTGGGGGTGTTCAGCCTGGAGAAAAGGAGGCTCAGGGGGGTCTTACTGCTCTCTACAATTGCCTGAAAGGAGGCTGGAGCCACGTGGGGGTCAGCCTCTTCTCCCAGGTAACAAATGACAGGACAAGAGGCAATGGCCTCAAGGCATACCAGGAGAGGTTTAGACTGAAAATTAGAAGTTGCTTCCCGTAAAGGATTGTCAAGCATTGGAACAGACAACCTGGGGAAGTGGTGAAGTCACCATCCCTGAAGGTATTTGAAAGATATGTAAAGTGCTTTTTGGGGACATGGTTTAGTTATGGATTTGGCAATACTGGGTTAATGGTAGGACTCGATCTTAAAGGCCTTTTCCAACCAAAAACCGTCCTATGATCCCTTTGATTGGCTCAAATAAGGCAATTTTGGCTCTAAGAGGGGAAGTGGACAGATGAAGGTCATGGTGATGAGAGACTGGAAGTGCTGGTTGCCCATTCTGTTGTTAATAAGTTTGAGTGAGGACACAGCAGCTCTCTGGTCAATTCAACCAAGCTGTCTTTGCTTGGGAAAGTTTTCCTCCTTGTTGGTAGCCACACTCTTGAAGGAGATGGAGGGTTTAAAGCCCCTTGCTATCAGTCAAACTATGATCTTTCTTTAAAATTCACTTTGGGCTTTTGGACATATGTGTTCCTGACTACTGCATTCATCCACAGTCTCCTGTGAGACTGAAGAATGTTATGCAAAGTTCCTAATTGTTCTCAATTTTAGTAATTGATAGGGAGGCCTTTAATTTTTTTTTATTCCTTTGGGGGTTTTATTAAAATACTTTGGGCTTTGAAGACAATGGTTGAGTTAATAGTTGGAGATACATTTTTCTGAGGTGTGTTTCCACGTATCTTGACTCCAGGAAGGGGATCAGTACAGAGAACAAGGGGATTTCTTCCCACTGACCTCAAAAGTTTGGTAAGGTAATGACCAGGTAATTATTTATGGGCATATGGAAAAATAAATTAATTTTATGGGTTTGTTTGGCCTTTTGTTCAGTGAAAACTTGAGATATAGAACATGAGTTTATCAGTGCTCATAAGCAGAATTTACAACCCACTATTTCAAAAAGTTTTTATGAACCATTTATGGACTTTTCCTGATTGACAGCAAACAAGAGATTGCTGTTCTAAAAATTCTACTTTCCTAGGAGACTGTATCCAAAGAACCTTTTTTCAAGTGCTGGTGCCCTTAGCAGCAACACATAACTTGTTGAAATGAAACAACAGCTGAAAAATTATATATGTTTGTAGTGTCAGCTATTTCAAAAGAAGTGGGTCAAAATGTGCCTTTTTGCCCATGAAACATCATAATATTTTGCCTTCATGATTAAGATAGATCACCTTGGCTATCTTACTGTGATAACTACGTATTAGGACTGACATTTAGGTACAAACTGGTGGGAATCTGGTCTGCTGCATACAAATGAGGAGGCCCCTACGCAGAAGCCTGTCTTTGGCCTCCCTCTGTGTGATTCTTACACCTCATGCATGAAAAATAGAATTGTGAAAGCGCTTTTTAAGGCTGCAGTATGTTGTGGGATTTATTGCTAGGAGTAGCGGGAACCGGACAGCCAAAGTGGCCTATCATATTTTGTCTGATAAAGGGTTTTGTATGGCCTGCTGCAAAAGGTAAGTGGAGTAGTGTTTCTGACTTAATGGATAGTGCACAGTAGTAAATAAGAAAAAGAAGAGTTAGCAGTGTTTCTTTGCTTTGAACGTTATATGCAGGACATCATAATCTACAATGCAAAATCAAATAAGGTCTTTCCCGAAGAGAGATTCCTGTTAACTGGTGCAGAATGTGGGGATTACTTTTGCTAAATATGTTTGGGAGACATTTTTTCTATTCTGTCTGCACTGTGATTGAGTGGACTGAGGAGTTAAATTCTCCTGTTAAATGGGAAAGGTGAAACATTAAGGATGGTAAGAGTATGTGGCCTGAAACGAAGGAATTACTGGGAACCGTGAAGAGAATTTCTTTGACTATTTAATGGAATATTTGTGACTGGCATTTCCTTATGGTGCCAGGAACTGAATGGTGAACCCTGGATCTAAGTTAAAATGGAGGAGGAGGCTGTCAGGTAGAAAGAAAAGCTACCCAGGAGGCCCCAAACTTGGGAGCACTTCAACTGGTAGCTGTGGATGCACATGAAAGCTTTACTTTAGTTCTTTTGCCTCCGCATTCTTGGGTAAATCCTTTCATTTTGCAAGGCTGTCCTGCACTGTTGCAAGGGAACATACCAGTAGATACAACCAAGTCTGCCCGCACGTAACCACACAGAAGGCAGAAGGGTTTGCAAATGTTGGCTTCTGTCTCAGAAGAGATTGGAGGTATAAACAGTGTGTGTTGGTTGCATGAGTGGAAGAAAGGGAAACTCATTGGGATCTGCTTGAAGAGCGATAGAGGGAAGCTTGCTAAAGTTAGGGTACCTGCCAAAGATAGGGATGTGGTCTGATAACATTTAAACTTCATAGCACATGAGGGCTATGTTATGACTTAAATACGGTCCTTCTGGTCACCCAAATTAAGTATCTGAATTGGGTGTGTTGTTGCATACTGCTGTTGAGAATGTTCCTGATTCCCTTTCTGTTTATTTTAGTTTTTAATATCTTGTGTACAGGACTATTTGGCAGCTCTTTCTTTGCAATTTGCTGCTGTATTGTTGACTCATTCTCCAGGATAAAGTGAAAGGGAGATAAACTGCAATATTGGCTCTGTGCTTTTCACCCTACGTGATCTCTGAGTGCTTGACATGACCATGACCCACTTCAGACACCACTGAAATAGGTACACTGAGCAATTGTGTAATGATTGGCTGGGTTGAGACTACAAGTGAAAAACACCTAATGAGTTTGCAGTTCCAGAAAGCCTTTAGCGAAGCAGTACCTTGGTAATTCTGTTGGTGTTTGTTTATGGAAGGAGAGCATCTCACAGCATGTTTGAAAAGCTAAGGAAAGCATTTTCACACCACATTAATACTCAGTTATGGTCATTCAAATGACCACAAAAGATGACTGATCAGGTAGCAGCTTGGCTGGCTTAGTTTTAAAAGTATTATTCAAGAAAGTAGTTGGATTAACCGGGAAAAGACAGACTAGAGAACAAGGAAGTTTGTCTGCAGCTAATTAGAAAATTATGTGTTCAATACTGAAAACATATGTAACAGGTAAAACTCTGGTCATTGCTATGGTTATTGCTTCAGAGCAATTACACTGATACTAATAAAATCAGTAATGGCGATGGGAAGGAACATCTACTACCCAGGTACGCTTAAGTAAGATCCACATTGCTGCAGAACAGTCTTGTTATAGTTTCCAATAAAAACCAGCAGTGCTTAGTAATCAGTTTGAGGAATTAAAATACTGATAAGTTAATACCGATCCTTCTAATTATTGAATAAATTAGTATGAAGGAAATAAATGATGCGTTCCTGGAATTACAAGAAGGTGATTTTATTAGAATGATAATTTCTTGAATTTTTTTTTTAGCATGCAGGTGTGATTTTTTTACAGCTGACAATAAAAAATATATATAGAAATAAAACCAATTATTAAAGAAAGTATAGTATATAGAAGTAGTTTCTTCTTCCTTGATTCAATAGATATATTTACTGTCAAATAATTTGTGAAGACAAGTGCATTCACAGAAATTTTAAAAAGTTTGCCTTTTTAGATTCACATCACAATAGTGTTTGCAGTACTAGTGTACCCACATTCCAGAATTCACAACTTTTTCGGTAAAAATACATGAAGTCATGTTGACAGTGTAGCATGCAAGAATTCTGTGAAGCTATTTCACAGAAGAAATTGTAGAGGTGACAATTTAATTTCTTTTCCTGGTTTGTTATTTTGCCTACTGCCTTTTTGTCTCCTTTCTTCGGTGGGTTTTGTAGCAGCTGATGCCAGTATGAGAAAGGATGTGTGCAGGGAGCCAGAGCAAGAAGTTGTTTTTGGTCTGACCATGAATCTCAGAATATGTCAAGTTTGAAGGGACCCATCAGGATCATTGAGTCCAGTTCCTGGCCCTGCACAGTACCATCCCCAGAAGTCACACCACATGCCTGAGAGCACTGTCCAAACACTTCTTGAGCTCTGGCAGGCTTGGTGCTGCGATCACTTCCCTGGGGAGCCTGTTCCAGTGCCCAAACACCCCCTGGGTAAAAAACTTTTTTCTAATATCCAATCTAAACCTCCCCATACACAGCTTCGGGCCATTCCCTCGGGTCCTGTCACTGGTCACCACAGAGAAGAGATCAGTGCCTGCCCCTCCTCTTCCCCTCAGGAGGAAGTTGAAGCTGCAATGAGGTGTCCCCTCAGTCTCCTCCAGGCTGAACAGACCAAGTGCCCTCAGCCACTCCTCATATGGCTTCACCTCCACACCCTTCACCATCCTCATTGCCCGCCTTTGGATGCTCTCTAATAGATTAATACCTTTCTAAAGTCTCATAAATTTCAGATGTCTTCAGACCTCAGCAATGTGCTGAAAGAGAGAGGGGAAATAAAAATAGATGAATGCTATCAGAATTGCCATTACATTCAGAGGACTCATATTGAATTAGTTTGAAGTCCCTGCATTGATCAGTCCTTATTTTGGATGACTGGCACTGTGTTGTAAATAGTGGTGAAAACTGCTGAGGATGTTGTCTACCTTTCCTTGTAATGGCAGCATCAATCACTCCATGATTAACATGCTCACAGGCAATTTTTTCATCTTCTGTTATAGCATCTCTTCCAGTAAAAAAACAGATTTAACAGCTGAGCACTGAAGGAAAAGAGTCTTCTCTGAAAGAGACTCTATGAAAGTCCATAGAGAAACATAATTTGTCATGTGTCACTTGGTATAATGAAGCATAGAGAGATACCCTCCTCATTCCTCAGAATCAATAGTTTTTTAAATGTAGATGGAAATATATAACTGAGAATGAGAATTGTTTTTCCATTGAATACCTGTAACCAAATTATATGGTACCTTTGATTTATAAATGCATTTTTTTTCTGGATGGGGAGAGATCAGTCAAATCACATTTTCACAGCCAAAATCTCATTCTTCTGGGATATCAGTCACATTTGGGCCTTCTCTCACCTATGCCTTGAATATGAACAGCTATCTAGCAAGGTTTAGGAAGAGTATTTAGTAAAGAAATCTAACTGCAAATAGTAAAATAAAGCCAAGAGAGAAAACATTTAACTGCATACTAAAATACAACTTTCTATTTGTTAAGTTTTCAGAATGCTCTTTTGAAGAAATAGTCAATTTTCATCACTACTTATACTGTAAACAAATGAATAAAGAAAAGTGTACCCAATAGATAGCAGTGTAAGAGGTTACTTTATTTACTGTGCTCTCAGAATATTTTATGAGTATTTAATCTGATATTATTTTTTCTCTGTACTGTCCTAGGAGAGGCTATACAATATTTTCCATGGCCACTAGAATTTCCAAAGCATGTGAAATTCTCTCATCAAAACAATTCTGAGAAATTGGAAGGTGTTATTTAGCTACACCTTCTGTGGCACACAGCACTTAAGCTGTCAGCAGGTCACTGTCCTAAAGATTGCATCCTTTAGTGTTTTGAAGTCACTAATCCTCTGAGCTAAAAGTTTCATTTTCTCTCACTTTTAAAGCCGAGATCTTCATCCTGCCACAGAAGCACTGCATCCATATTTGAAAAATGCTCAGTGTGTTCAGTTCTCCCAGCACTGCACTGGCCCCAAGCTTGTGCCTAAGCGCAAGCTGCAACTCAGGCTATGAAATTAATAAAAAATCTAGTCTAGAAAATGGAAATTAATAGAAAAGGTAGTTCAAATGTAATCTAGACTGGTGCTTGTGGGAAAAGTAAGTACTGCCATTTTATTAGATAGTCTATAGTTCAAAGAACTTTCCTACTGACCTAGAGTGAATCGTTATTTTTTTTTCCCATTTTGATATCTTTTGAAGGCTTCTGATGAACAGAGCAAGAGTCTTCCCCAAGGAGCATCTTCAGCAGAAACCAAATAGTAAGTAATACAGTAGGCCTGCAAGGTACATCTTGCAGACAGCTACTGGATTCCAGATAGTCTAACGGGCTCCTCCAGAAATTACACTGCCTTGTAACTGTGAAGTAGCGAATGATACCCAGTTCATCTGCAGCCCCATGCTGTGGTTTTGGACTGGCACTGGCAGGGCAGTAATCCATATTTTTCAGCAAGCTTTCTGTGTCCTCCACTCTTTGTCAGATGTACAAACTAAAGAAGAGATTGTAAAATAAAAGTATTTTCTAAACATCTGATCTGAGTGTTCTTATCACCCACCTGTCAACCTGGTTTTAGCTGTTTAATATTAGTCATTTCACAGGAAACAAACAGTTGTATTGAAACTGAAACTAGGTATCTGTTATAAACCAACTTCTGATCCCACACATAACTTCCCTTGAGGGAAGGCTCACCTTTCTGGAAGTTCATGTGCTACATTATCAGCAGTGAATAAGTGATTTCTGGGAATGTAAGGGAAACGAACTTGGGTGAAATTGTGAAAGCTCACCTACTTCATAGTCAGAAATCTCAGTCTGGGATGTTCTTTCTATTTCTGAAAGAGCTGGGCTAGACATCCCATGTGTGCTTTGTCTTTGGGGACTTCCTCTGGGCTGTGATTGTTTTGTGGGAAATAATAGGTCACTTGCAGATATATACAGTAGACTCATCACCTAAAATGCAGAGGAGAAATGATTAATTAGATTCTTTTGAAACTTGGCTGTAAAGGTTTGTCCTACTTTGGACTGACACTTTAGGCAAATTATTTAGAACACTTGTGTATTAATTAGAGGCTGTATATATTACCGTATTTCATATCTTTTTGACAACATGTGTTATGAGCAATGCAAAAAGAGTGGTAGCTTAACAAATTGGTTGTGTACTAAAAGTCGGCAAGGTCACTGAGGAAATTCAGAGTGGTTGCTAGGCATCAGAAATGTTCAGGGTCTTAGGGGAAAGGAATGTCCTCATTATAAAATACGCCAAAACTCCTGGTATGTGTGAGAAGGATGTAGTAGGCAGGAAGCCTATTCCATACTCCTGGTAGGAGTAAGAGTTTACTGGGGCACATCTTCTGGCTTTTCCTGCTTGGCTGCTGGATTCCAGCTATGAGCAGACATGGAGACCAGTAAAGAGATGATGCCTTGCACATGAGCAACTTCACAACAGAAGTAGCACCTAGCGGTTCAGTTTGAGGGTGGGTACAATACACCAGAGCTGCTTAATGTAGCTTGGTGCAGCGTAATCCTTGTATCCTGCTAGGGATACACTCTAGATGGATGGACAACTACACGGGTGGAAAACTGGCTGGTTTGTTGGGCCCACAGACTAGTAGTTAATGGTTCACACTCTACCTGCAGGCCGTGATGTGCTTCCATCAATTCAGTGGATGACACAAAACTGGAGGGATTTGGGATATGCTGGAGGGCAGTGATGTCCTTCAGAGGGACCTGGGTAGTCTGGAGAAATGAGTCAAACTCACAAAATCAGAACCTCATCAGTTTAAATGAGGACAAATGTAAACTCCAGTGCTGATGGTGGACTAATTGTCTGCATCAGGTCTAGTAGGCACTGAACTGGGTATGGGCCAGCAGAGTGCCCTGACAGCAAAGATGGGCAACTGCATACAGGGCAATATCATGAGGACCAAAGACAGTAGGTGGAGGGAAGAGATTATCCCCTTTCCTTAGCACTTGTTAGACTGCATCCAGTTACAGTGGGTCCAGTTTTGGGTCTTTCAATAGCGCAAAGACATCAGCAGGTTTGTGGTGCTTGAGGGAGTTAAGGGGATGCCCCTGAGATGGTGACAGCTGGAGCATTTCCCATGTGAGGAGAGACTGACAGAGCTGAATTTGTTCAGCTTAGAGCAGAGATGGCTTTGTAGGGGGTCTTGACTGCAGTGCCCAGTTTCTACGGGGTCATTGAGGTGATGGAGCTGGGCTTTTCATGGTAGGTGGACAGGGGGAAGAGGGCATAAAATGAAGGTGGAGAATTTCAGACTGAACATAACGAAAACAGGAGACTGTTTCATGAAAACGGTGAAACTTGTGCAGTCTCCCTTTCCTTGGAGGTTTTCAGGACAAAAGTCTGAGGAACCTGGTCCTGAATACGGTGTTAACTCATGACTAGAGACTTCTTGAGATCCCCTCCAGCCTGAAAGGGTCAATAGATCTATGACCATGGGCCTTTAAATGAGCCAAAAAGGTGCTGAAGATAGGATCCTTGCAGAAAAGGGAAGGAGCAAGATTTTTTTTTTACACCTGCCATCGTTTTTTCTCTTTTGAAATTCAAATTCTGGATGAGGTTTTGCACATCTAGGAGATGATTGCTTTCCAGTTTTATAATTACTTTATATACCAATTCTTCCAGTCATTAGACACAAATTGCAGTACTTCTCAAACAGAAGATATGATTTATTGTCTGACCTGACTAGTAATGAAGCATTTTGACAGTATCTGGCCTAATTCCCTGCTGTTTAAGCATATGTAGCAACTTTGGAGTGAATGGCACTACATGGGATTGTGCTAGTGATAAGTTTGGCCCATTTTTAATCAAATACAAAAAATAAATAGGTTTTGTGCTCGTAAATTATTTGAATATTCAGACCAGGACCTGCTGATGAGCAATTAAAAGGGAGTCTTTCCTCTGACACAAGAAATGTCAGATTTTTCCAAGAAAACCAAATGATTCTTATCTTCAAAACAAAAACGTTTAGTTGGAAGGCCTTTTATTAAATAGATACAACACTCAAAATTATGCGTGATCCTATATCAACTCCAGTGCTGTTAAAACACAAAAGTTATGCATTTCCTCTGAGCGTAGACTTTGGGATAGTTGAAAGAACATGTGATGCATTGTCCTGCCTTAGGCTGAATTCTCTGCAGAGATGGCTCCTGCTCTCTATTCACTACATACAGAGAGCTAAAATTATTATCTTGGACTAGACAACTAAATTTCAGATTGCTAAAATTAAGTAAGTCATACCCACAGCCGCTATATTTATCTTCAGCTTATCTTTTTCCATTTTGTTTTTAATTTCATGGCTCTCCACTCACCCATTTTCTGTGTCTTCTGCAGTTTTTCTCTAAATCCATCATCCCACATTGTACATGTTATTTCCTTTAATTTAACCATGATCTCAGATGCTGAAATGGCAAATGGGATTCTATGATACTTCTGCCCCACTCTATTTGCTGAAACATTGATTTTCTTAAAGCATTTAAGTACTGAAAAAATCGATAGGGCTATATACAAGTAATGTAGAGGCATCTTGGTAACTTACAGAGAATGAGCCAACTGACACAGTTTCATGTCACTCAGTGAAAGGGAAACCTGCGGTTTCTGGTTGAGGGCAAAGGATAGCACAATTCCCTCATGCCCTGTGTTACACTCCTGCCCATCAAGGGTAGCCCATCAAGGGTAGCCACAGCCCAACAAGCTGCAAGAAGACAGAGCACGATCTGGAGAAAATAGCATGAAAATTCCAACAAATAACAGGGGCTCCTAGTTCCCAGAAATGCCACTGTTTTCTTGGCTGACTCCTGTCCTAGGGAGCTCCCAGGGACACCATCAGGAGGTCCAGCAGCAACATCTCATCCCTAGACCAACTATCCCTTCTCATTTTTGCCTGGCTTGTTACGGGAGGGATGTACCTGCCCAAGTCTGGTGTTAGGGAGCCGCTGTGAACTGGGAAGGCCTCTGCCCCCTCTCAGGTGTTGGAAGGGATTCTGGCACTGGGTATAGCCTACCACCAGGCTCTGGCTCACTGCAGGTGTGTGTCTCCACCACCACCACCTCCAAAAGGACTGCTCAGCTCCTTGTGGACAAGCTTTCAAACCCTTACAAATGACATCAGGTGAAAAGGAAGCCAGGGCTGCCACCATCTGAATGTGAAGGCAAACCCACAAACCCAGCAGTATTTTTGATCAGTGGGTCCACTGCCAGTGTCAAAATGCATTATGAACGAATGGCCAAATATTTCACAGATGTCATGCAATAGGACTCAAGTTCCAAGGCCAGAAATATCTAAGTGTAAAGATAACCGATGTTTGCAGAGATACCTTAAAAATTTGTCTCCTGGTGCATGTAATGGGATTTTTCCATCTATTTGCCACATAGCTGAGGAATGCAAAAGCTAGAGTATGGTAAGATTATAATCAGATTCATTTGTTTTTCAGTTACTGCTGGGCATATTTTATTTCTGAGGCTGGGACAAGATCCAGCACTTTTAGCCTGAATGTGGATAATACAGGTTACAATTTTTTCCTCAAAATGTTAGACGGTTTATTTTTTCCTGTGTTTGACATTATATAATCACAGATATTGTAATTATAGGTATTCAATTTTTGTGATGAAATGTGGCTAGTGTAACAACATTCTTTAAATAGCTATCTCATTTTCAGTGAGAAAGAAACATTTGGCAGTACCCCATTCTGCCATTTAATTGAGCCATGTGAAATATGTGAGCAGGGAGAAGAATAGAAATTCTTAAACCCCAGAACATATGAATTAGACATGTGTCTGTCATGTCTCAATCCTAGTATTACTGCAAATGTTTTTGATGCTCTATTAGAGGTGCTGTAGTAAGATAGGAGAAATTCTGAGGAAGAATGACTAGCACTGTGAGGGAGGTGGTGCAGTGCAAGCAAACACAGCGGATAACTACCAGTCACCTCAGTTGACATGACCAAGCTCCCCTCATGGCAAACCAGTGGTAGGACCTACGAGATGTATGTGCTGCTGGAAATCTCTTCCTACAAAGGAGGCATCAACAGAGATCCCTGGAACTGAAATGAAAACCTTTCCTAAGTGTCTTTCAAAGCGGTGGTAGAGAAGAGACAATTGCTTGATGTGGATTTCCTTGTTGGGAAGAGAAGAGTTCCTTGTTCCTCTTTTAAGAGCCAGAGTATTTTCTTTTCTGTGCAAAGATATGGATGCATAAGAACCTCATAATGTAAACAAGCTCTCAGATTTCACTCTGTTAGTACTTGCAGTTCATTGCTTTAGGCTGTGAACACCTGAGAGGATAAATTATGGAGGTTTGCCTTCTTATAACGTGTTCTGTTTGCCAGTCTTAAATCTGCTTTTGCTTCTATATCTAAAATCATGAATTTGGTATAGGACGGCCAGTCAGCATTGTTATGTTAAGCAGTGAAGCATCCTAAGGGAGTCTAGATGAGCTCTGTCAGGTATACACTTCTGTGTGCTTCCCTCAAGGATAATGATGTTTTGCTCCAGAAAACATTAAATTATTAACTTCACTGATGCAATTTCCTGTGATATGCTGTAGGATTCACAGTTTGACTTTCAGATAGATTATCCAAGTAATGTTTCCTGAAAGATGGTCTGCAAATAGCCTAAGAAGCATCCAGTAAAGGAGATACTCCATGCAAATGTGGTATGAAACATCTAGAATAAGCTGGGGTGAGACAGGATATGGATCCTTTCATAGCATAGGATTTTGCTTCTGCAAAAGGGCTTTCCACACATTTAGTGGTTTCATGAACTGGTACCATGAAGTACTTTGTGATATCCTTTATCTGCATATGCTTGCTACGTGTCATTTTTGTCTTACCCTGGGACAAGGCCTCAAGCCCAGTGCTGGAGGGAAAAGCTTTCCCTAAAGGCTCAGTAACTCCCAGCTTAGGCAGATACATTGCTGCTTGAATACATGAGGCAAAAATGAGAAGGGATAGTTGTCCTGGGGAGGAGATGTTTCTGTTGGACTTCCTGATGGTGCTCCTAGGAGCTCCCAGTGATGTTCCCTCGAGCCTGACTCAGTCAAGAAAACAGTTCTGGGAACAAGGAGCCCCTGCTATTTGTTGGGATACTTCCACTGTATCCCTGTTGTCTCTGCTTAGCCGAGTGCCTGTGTCAGAGAGTCTTCCACAGCCACAGCAGCCATCCTGCCCTTTGCACCAACACACTTTCTCTCTTACAGCAAACCCTAGTAGCCAGTTCATCTCCTTTGCAGGTCTCGCCACTGGACTCTGCATTGCTTCTTTTACATTGATAGAGTTGTCTTAGCAACAGCAAGAAGTTTAGGGCAGGGCAAGACGTGATCTCTCTTCTATGCAGTGCAGGGCAGAGTTCACGTGGCCATACAAATGTTTTATGGCAATAATTTCCCTTCCCTTCCTTCAACAGATTGTCCTGTTCTTTTAGCAGCTGAACTTCATTTTGTTATTTGCTGCCCATTAGTACTGCTTCTAGGAAGGACTGACAAAACCATTACTGAAATTGTTCACTTACAGTTATAGATGGTGTTCAAAGGACCTGCTGTTTTGTTGAACAGCACAGTTCAGTAGATTTTCTAGCCTCACACTGATTGTGGGTTGCTATGCTAGTGACAGCAGAAGTGCCACTGCTTGTACCAAGCGCAATCATCACTGTGGCATCAGAAATGAAAACCAGCTGAGAAAATAGGGAGTTTTGCTCCTGAATTTGCCAGCATGGAGGTTTCTTGCTTGACCTCATAGCACACGTAGAAGTTTGGTTGCAATGACTCATTCAGTCCAGGATCACCTAAGTGTTGATCTGTTCCTCCTGCTTTCTGGCACTGCTGGCTTTTGGGGCGTGGTTCACAGCCAGTTTGGCCAGGAGAAATATAATAAAAGAGTTAAAAGTTCTGCTATTGTGCCTCACTAGCGAGATGTAATTAACCAGTTGGGAGTCATGGGTCTGGAGAAAATTTCTCTCTGTTCTTACAGGAGAAGCAATATGACTTCCTGAGGGATTTCATTCTGTTATTCTGTGAAGATGGTGCCTGTGATCAGCAGCTGGAATGGAAGGACAGAGCATGGTCAGAGCAGATTAAATTTCATGGTTTCCAGTTGCTATTATAGCTTTTTGAGCTGCTAATATCTTGATTGAAATGTGATTTTCTTTCTTCTTTTTTTTCTATATAACACTCATACATTGGGCATATTTTGATCCAAGAAGGGCAAAAATTACATGCAAGAAAACAACCCCCTCTGCCAAGCCGTAAGCTGCAGAGGACAAGGACACTAAAGAAAGTGTCACACAGATGTCTCTTCAGTCCATTTTCCATAGGCTGATGCCTGAAATGCTTACCCTTTTACCATTAATATTTCCTAGAAGGATTCTGCCTGGACATGTCACATACTGCAGAGAAATTTGGCTTCAGCAGTCAAAGGGTCAGGTCTGTGCTCAGGGCAGGACCAAAGCTGGGGGTTTTGGTCATGCAATGGGGTGCACAGCCTGTTGCTTTCAGCCCCACTTTGGGAAGAGTGTCCATTTTGCCACCCCCTCTACTTCCAGGGAAGGCCCTGGGACTTTCCTCAGCTGAGCCCTTGGATGCTGCTGGCTTTAAACTGCCTGGCATAGCAGAGCTGTTTCTCACAGCGCTTCCCATTGCAAGAACTGAATCATTCTGAATTTCATGTGCAGGTGGTTTTCCTTCTGGGGCCTCACTCAGCACAGAAAAGGAAAACTGGCAAATCAGTTTTACTTTGCTTTACAGCCATCCTTTCAAGGGGTATTCGACCTCTCCAAGGTGTGAATTATAGATGGTTATTTGTTTAGAGAAAGCCTTGACTGAAATATAATTAAAATTGTATAAACATTTGTATCGCTCTTAGAGTGTAAATTTAGACAAAGTTTTTCATGAGATGTTGTCCTCTAACCAAATCACCTGTCAGTGTTTGAAGTTTTAAAGGTGTGTTCATATAGGTAAATAAATGCATTATCTACCTGCCACTTGTGATACTCAGTAGATGATAAAAAAACTAGAACAAAAAGGAAAATAAATTTATAGAGAATGGAGACAGTAGGCTGGCAGCTGTATTAGTGGTGAGCAAAGAAAATTGGAAGACAGGCTGAGAAGTAATGACATGCTGTTTGTTTTTTTTATGGACAGTCATTATTACTGCAGGGATCATCTGCTCTGCAAGGGTTCTTTGCAGCAGCTCACCAGCAGAGGTGAATAACCTCAGATTACCTCATCTTCAATGATGCATATTATACCTCATCCACATTTCATTTGATTCTGGCTCCTTCTGTTTTTAAGTTTAAATGCAATTCTGGGGTTGCTGGTTGAAGTCTTTCTCCTCTGTGGACAGAATGTGCCATAAAACCAGTGGGATGCTTGTGCCTGATGGGACCAGGACATACGAATCTGCTTGGTGCAGCCTTGGCCCCATGAAGGACATTCAGTCAGGTGGTACCACAGTTTTGATCTGCTGCAGAAAGGGGATGCTGGGGCCTCAGCTCTGCCCAGGGGTAATGAACACAGCATGTAGCTATGTGTACGAGAAAGGTAACCTTATTGAAGAAAGATCACTACTAACACTTAGGAATGGCACCACTCAACACCAGCCTCTTCCCTTTTGAATGGTAAGGGTTCAGTAGTGGACAGGGGCTATTCCACAGCAGCTTCAATGACAGAAAATGGTCCCAGAAAATGTCTAATTCATGTAAAAACTGATGTGCTTTACCACTGCATTGATGCTGCCTCAGTGAATTACTTGTGTGACAGTATGAAAAGTATCAGGAGCCATTTCCTTCTGCCGAAGTCTCGGGAGATGGTGGTCCCTCATCCATGTCCAGCAGCACTGGTGCTTCCAGTAGCAAACCAGCGAGGAAGACTCATGGTTGGAGCAGACCAAAATGGAAGTAAAATAGAACTTAATCTGCATAGTCAGGGTTGAGGATACAAAACACTGGATTTCTTTCCATGAACTATAGCTATGTGTGATACAGACACTTATATTGGAGCTGGTCACCCTTAACTGTGCTTCCTGTTCCCAGCAGGAGAAATATTCAATTCTGGGGACACATTCACATATATGACGGTTTTTATCTAAGATGAGATAAATCCTTCTGTCACTTAAGTTCCTGTTTTAACCACTGTGGATGCAGAAGTTTAGCCAACAACCTTGTGCATATTTACCTGCATTGTAAATGTCTGAGTTCAGATGAATCCAGCTCTGAAGTATCTGTTAACTGTGATTCGTGATACCTGTCTCAGGAGATCCTGAAGAGCTTCCCAGATCTGGCTTCCTTCCCTGTATACCTCAGTATCTGGAAAAATTCATCCCATTATCTTTAGATGTTTACTTGTGGAGGGGCAAAGATCTTGCCAGGCTGAGCACATTAAAAGTTTTATCCAAGTTTATGTAAGCTATTTCTTTTGTTTGCTGTGTGAATTGTTCTTTATATGAAGGCACTCAAACCCATGTAATATCAGCATACCTAGCTGTGAAAATACCAGAGACAGTGTCTCTGATATTTTCAAGGGGGTTGGAACAATCACTGGTAATCACTCAAAGATATGAAAATTACTTACCCAGGCGAAAGATGCAGTGCTTAACTTTCCTTATAGTTACACTGGTGCAAATTGAGAGTTGCTGGTGTCAATTACATTTTGTCTGGCTTAACGGAGATAACAATCAGGCCCCTTGGCTTCTAATCAAGTTTGATATTTCCCTGGCGAGTTGTTATAATCCCTTAAATGGCACCATGTGGTAAGAAATCAATTGTGTTATGAAAATTACTCAGCTCTTCAGTTGTGCTAGTGTAGTCTGGTCTAATTGCCTCATTTTACCTTCTCAATAAAGAAAATATTCAGAATTCTCTATTGTACCACACCTCCAGTAGACATCCGTATTTGTAAATCTCCTTATAAGAAAGAATGACAAGTATATTTGGCCAAAAGAAGTTTTGAATATGCAACTCAGAATAACTAGTCACTAGTAAGCACACTGTCTTAGCATACACCTTGTAGTTGTCTGCTATACTTTGCTTGGATAAGTTGTTTGTTTTTTTTTTTTTTATGAAGGCAACCTCTTGCCAGTGCGGATGGTGCAGGTTATTTCTACTGCTGCATGTCTGGGATTCTGCGTGTGAAATTTATGCGTTACTGAGCAATAGTTCCACAAGTGCTGCTGTGCACAGAAAGGGTGTGTATGTTCTTCTCAGAACCAAACACATCTGGAACTCAGTTTTGAATACTATAGGTCCTGTAGTGGAATAAAACAATGCAAATGAGCACACTCACATATGTACAGCTGTTTGCTGTTAGAGTTACCAGGTGCAAATTTCTATCATTTGGGAATATCTTGTATCTTGTAGTTGCTTTGACTCTGACTCTAAAACCAAACCAGTAGACTGAGTTCGTTTGTGTGTATGCTTGGTCATCCTGTGGCCAAGGTGAACCGGATTTTTTGAAGAGAAAACATTATGAATCACTGAACATTTGCTTTGTGCTTGGCGTAGTCTCCACTGTGCAGAAATGCCATGGAGCACTGTGAGAAGAATTGCTTGTGTAAGCCATGAAAGGTAGCTGTGGCATTTAGAGACACCATGAAGTGGAAAAATTGCAGCAGCTTGGTTTCTAAAAAGCCATGTTGCCTTGCAAATGACCTGTCATACTTTTCACTCTGCTGGTGTGTCACAACAGACCACCGTGCTGCAACACTAAACTGCAGTAATGTGTGTCACTGTACAGGACAGAAGATACGCTTGCAGGAAATGTGGGGTGGTTGAGAACAAGGTGAGCAACAGGCATAAGCAAAAGCCAGAATTCTTCTGTGATTATGTGTGTAATAATAAAAAAGACTTGATTTGTTGCACTGGGGAAACCCTTGTGCACTGGTCTGGGTGTACGCGTTTTCCAAAGCAATCAGAATTATTGGCATCACAGACTGCTTGTCCTTCTGGATAAGTTCGCGCTTCATGAAACCTGTCAAAGTGTAACATCAAAACAGTGACATTTCATGGACTTGGAAAAATATTTTAGAATTTCTTATATCCTCTAAGGAGCAATTTCTTCACCGAACTAGACCTGATAGTGGAGTATTAGAATGAGTAGCAACTGATAATTTTCATGCCCGATATACTTTTTACAGATTGATCTGTTTATTATCTGCTTGTGTTATATTTTTTTGTTTGTTTCCTTTCTTTTTTTTATTTTCCAATGAGGAAAAATATGGCACTAACAGTACTTCAGAATCATAAATCTCTTATAATTGCTTTACTATGGTAGAAATTAAAAGAGCAGAACAAAAGGAAGGTGTTTCATATAAAGTGACAGTTGGTTTTCCTCTGCTTGCCTGTAAAATACCTCTTTATCCCAGCCTTCTCTGAATATCATGCTTTATTTTCCAGAGAAGTTATGCTGTGCTTGGGGCACATTTCATTAAATCTTTGCAAACCACTGATGCCCAGAATACGTTCTGCTTAGCATAATCACATTAATTCCAGTTTTCACAGACATATGTGTTCCACCCTCCACATCTCTTAATCGCTAATCCCACCTCCATGAAGAGCTTTTCTGGGAGAAGCATGCCGTAAAAGATGAAATTAAATTGTTCTGGAACCAGTTTCTGAATGTCACATGGAAGTTCTTACTCTTGGCAACACTGACATCAATGTGCCTTTACTTCAGAAAAAAGTCTAGACGTGAAGCAAAAACCTGTGCTTTTTTGAAGCTTGCAACATTGGCAGCACAGAGCTTTTTCTCAATACTGTTTCATCCTAATCACTACTGGGGAAGTGGAACATGGTGATTGATCAGGCTGGAGTATGTTCCACTGGTAGCTCATCAGCTCGATTATCCCTATTGTTGAGCAGGCATGGTGCCTTGACTGAGACTGGAAAGAGTCTCATATTTTAAAATAATTTAAAAACCCTGTTATCTGTTTATAATCATTCTTGCCAATCCTAAGCCTTCCCTTTACTATTGTTTTTTGAGAAGGAAGCAAAAGTTTAGGAGTATGAGTGAGGAAGAAAGAGGGAGAAACGAACAAGTGAAACACTGGCATAACCAAGCTGGGACTGTTAAAAGTGGGAGATAAGCATTTGTAATAATGAGGCACTGTGGAAGGCACTGTGGAAGTCTAGTCTGGAAAAGGCCTTCAGTACTGAGTATTTCAGTGAGAGCTTTGTCCTCTGGTTTTTTTAGGATATTGGCCCCAGGTAGAGGATTAACCAGATATTAACTTGACAATAACTACTTCTCCTGGATGCAATTACTTGTTATTTGAAAGAATAGTCCGAAGAACTTAATAAAAAAGAAAATATCATTATTCATATTGTCTTCCTGAAATGATTGCACATGGGAAAATTATCTAGGGATCATTTCATCTTGATTGTGTGCCATGCTGTGTATCAAGTTACATCAGATTTATGCCACAAGCAGACATCCTTCAGGAGCATCTGACTGGCAAAAGCTTTTTCTAGCCAAGAGGCAATGCAATTGTGTAAATCATCCCATTTCATGGGTATAATTCTTCAATCAATCAGCAGAAGGGGAAAAAAAATTCTCAATGTGTTGGTCGTAGTACATNATCTAAATTGTGTTGAAGACAGGTATTTCCCCAGAGATTATGATAAAGCTTTTACAGGTCCCCAAGCCAGTACTCATAGTCTTCAAGGCGGTGAGTCCTATTTGTCTGGTGTTGATATCTTCTCTTTCCAACTTCTGTATGCACAGTTTCCGAAGATTAGTGACATAACAAGAGAGTCCTGGGGATCCATCTAGATTAATAGAGCTAATATTTGGTGGTTTTGCTGTAAACCTTCTACTGGCACCGTCAGCATACCTGAGAGT
>VYZQ01031122.1:12372-25800 GCA_013400655.1 Mystacornis crossleyi | reverse complement strand
CCCAAGGTGAGAGGCTGGGGGGCCCGGGGGAGCTCACAGGTAAAGGAAAGGGGGAACTGAGGGAGCATGGAAAGCCAGGAAGAGGATTTGGGAGACCCAGATAGGCTAGGGAGACCAGGGATGGCCAGGAAGAAGGGTTCTGGCAGTCCTTACTGTTGAGGAACAGAGGGGGTTGTGGGCTGGAAAAGGCAGGAATGGGGATCCAGGAGTTCCCAGGGTCAAGGAAAAGGGGGGCTTTGGAGAGTTTGAAGATACCTGGGAAAGAGGCTGCAAGGGGTACTGGTTTGGGATAAGGGGATGCAGGGGGGTCCTGGTGCCAGATAAGGGGGTGCAGGGGGGTCCCCATGACCAAGAATGGAGGTTCAAGGAACGGGGGGTGCAGGTACTGGAAAAGGAAGGATGGGGCTACCGGGGGTCACTGTGCCCAGAAATGGAGGGCTACAGGAGTCCACAAGGTCAAGGAAAGGGGTTGGTCACATGGGGAGAGCCGGTAGAGCCGGGAATGGGGGTCCTAGGGATCCCCAGTGTTGAAGAAGGGGCGGCTGGGGGTTGGGAAAGGCAGAAATAGGGGTGCAGGGAGTCCCAGGGTCAAGGAAAAAGGAAGGAGCTGGGACAGGAAGGATGGCCGGGAAAGGGGCGGGCAGGAGAAGGGGCCGCAGGGGGGATTCTGCTGCCGGATAAGGGGGCATGGGGCGGGTCCCGGTGTCGGGGGAATGCCACGGGTTCCCAGTGCCCAGGAATGCGGGTTCACGGAGGTCCAGGTGCTGAGGAATGGGGGTCCACGGGGGGCCTGGTATCGGATAAGGGGATTAAGGAGGGTCCTTCGTCCCGGGAATGGAGGTTCAGCGGGGTCCCGGTGCATAGGAACAGAGGTTCAGGGGGGTCCTGGTGCCCAGGAATGGCGGTACAAGGGGGTGCCAGGAATAGCGGTTCAGGAGTCTGGGTGCCGGGCGTCCCATTCCCCGCTCGCTGCCCCCCGAGACCGCCCCCGGCCCCAGTTCTGGAGCCATCGCGCTGCTCCGCTGCGACCCCGCCCCCAGGCCCGCCCTCAGAGCAGCCTCAGGCCCCACCATTGGCGTCGCTCTTTCCTGCCCGCCAATGGCAGCATGAGCCGCTCGTGACGAGACAAGCCGGGAATTCACTTGGACCCTCCCGGAGCCCCCGGGCCCACCCTGCAGGAAGCGCAGGGAGCGCAGGGAGCGCAGGGAGCGCAGGGAGCGGAGAACTGGGCGGACGCAGAGATTGGCGGGGCCTGGGGGCGTCCGAGCGTGAAGGAAGCGGAACTGTGAGAGCCGGAAGAGCTGGGAGGGGTGCAAGATTCAAGGAAAGGGGGTGCAGGGACTGGGAGAGGTGTCATGGGGGGTCCAGGGGGTCCCTGTGCCCAGGAAACAGGAATTCAGGGGTCTGCGGTGTTGAGGAAAGTGGGGTCTGGGGTTTAGGAAAGGCAGGAATGGCGGTCCAGGGGGTCCCAGGGTCGGGGACACGAGGGCTCTTGGGGCTGGGAGAAGAGGGATGGCTGTGAAAGGGAGTGCAGGGGCGTATTTGTGCAGGATAATGGGTGCAGGGAGGCTCCCGGAGCCGGGGAAGGGGGTGCAGAAGGGTGCCCCTGCATGGGAATAGGGGGTGCAGTGGGGTCTCGGTGCTGGATAAGGGGGTTCAGTGGGGTCTCGATGCACTGGAATGGGGGTTCAGGTGCTCCTGGTGCCAGCTAAGGGCGTGCAGGGGGCTCCCGGTGGCCAGAAATGGGAGTTCCGGGTGGTTCCAGTGTCCGGGAATGGAAATTCAGGGGGGCTGTCTTCCCGGAAATGGAGATTCAGGGGGGTCCCAGTGCCTGAAAAGGGGGTGCAGGGTGGTCCCTGTGCCAAGGAATGGGAGTCCAGGAGGGTCTGGGTGCCGGACAAGGGGGATCAAGGTGCCCCAGTACACAGGAATTGTGGGTTCGAGGGTCCAGGTGCTGGACAGGGGGGCTCAGGGGTGTCCCAGTACACAGGAACTGGGGTTCAGGGAGTCCCGGTGTTGGATAAGGGTGCCCAGGAATGCGGGTTCCGGGTGGTTCCCCTGCCCAGGAATGGCAGTTCACGGGGTCCCGGTGCCGGCGGTCCCAGTCGTCGCTTGTCATCCCTCCTGGCTCCTCCAGGAGTGCCAGGAACGTCCCCAGACCCAGCGCTGGAACCATCGCTGCTCCGCTGAAGCCCCGCCCAGCCCCGCTGATACCGAAGGAGGCCAGAATAAACTTTCTAACTCAGTTTGAAACATTAGAAAGCAGGAAGTCTTTATCTGTGCAGGACATACAGGGCATATCTCCTTATTCTTTGTGTATGGTAGGACTTTACAACAAGGTATTTATCCATCATAATTGCACATATTCATTATAGTGTGCTTCTTATCTAATACATGAACATCGCTTTCCTAGAACTAATTTGCATGCATCCACCTCTTATGGTCCTGGAGGGTCATCTCAAGGGGTCTCTGGTGGTCATACTCACTGAATGCTTTGATATTCAAGGTGACCTGTTCTTGAACTTTTTCTTTGCCCATGCGCTGTTGTTTCCTGTTACATAACTTGTCAAAACCCCCTCTGTAGTTCTCTTTATTTGTTTCTCTACTGGTTCCAGCTACATTCATCATCCTCTGTGCACACCTTTACATCCTTTATCTTTTTCTGCTTGTTGGTCTTTAAGCTCTATCCAGCAACTTAAGGGGAACTGAAAATTTCTGTTCTCTATGTTATTTATCAAGTCCCTCCTTTTCTTGCGACTGTCACTTTTTAGACAAGTCTCCGTACTCCATTTCCCAGCAGAAAGTGTTACAACTCCTCTACCATGGAATCATAACACACCAAGTGCTCACACTGCAATGGTTACAGGGACTGCCACAAGTTCATTTTGCAGCAGCCTCCAATTTGGCAGCCATAAAGGAAGCCAATCCCAGCAAGAAGAATTTTCTTCTTTCTGCCACTTTTCTACTGCTTTTTCTATCGAGGTGATTCCTGATTGTTGGACTTCAAACCCCTCACTGATAGAAGTACAACATTCCTGTCCTAGAATGGCCCAGGTTCCTCCTTGTCCACCAAGCAGATAATCCAGTGATGAGGCTGACAGGTGGTCTGAAAGCCTCACAGAGTCAGACCTAAAGACAATCAGAATTTACCCATGAGATTTTGCAGCCACAGCGAAACCCACAGTGAAATCAATGAACGAAGATGTTCTGGGCACAAGGAGAAGATGTTCTTGTTATGGAACATTAAGCGTGTACAAGAAGGAACTTGGATACAATATGTAACCAACTATACTTTTGCTTGTATAGCTAATTGTATTACTACTTGAATGGTCATTGTTTGCTAGCAGCCAATCTTAATAAGCTACAGTAATTGTGAAGAGATATAAGAGCAGCAGCAGAGAATAATAAAAAACTTACAAATTAAGATTACAACAAGTGTGTATGTTGTTATGTCCATCTCAACAAAGCGACAGTCTAAGGCCATGCGGTTCTGTAGAGCCCCCATTCATGTTTGTTGGAGCTCATAGGATGTGCTATTTGATATTTTAATAGCATAATTTACTACTTCTTTTAATAATCAATGCAGCTCATTAATGTAAACACCACAGGATGAGGCAGGGCTCACAGGGCACAGGGTGAACCAGAATCTTTTGCTTTCTGAAATCGGTCATCTTTGAGCTAATTACTGTCTTTCTTAAGTGTTTTAACAATTTTTCTGCATTCTGATGTGTAGATTGGTGCTCTCTGCCTACTATTTCACTCACAATTTCCTCAGGAACTATTACTTGTCCTGTACGGGTGACTGCCCATTCAACTGGAGCAAAATCTGGACGATAATGCTCCAATTAACTGACAATCTTTTGCCCCATATTCTTACTTAATACCTGGTAGACTTAATTTCTCATTGTGGAGCCAAAATGTGGTTGCCTTTTTCTGTAGTCTCTTTAGCCGCCCTGTTGGCCAAGTAATTTCCGTATTTTGTTCCTATTTTCCTTCTCTGGTGTAATTGAAGTGCATAATTGCAACTTCAGCTGGTTTTTGTACTGCTTCTAATAAGTGTAATATTTGTGTCCCATGTTTGATCGATGTACCTTGTGCTGATAACAAACTTCTCTCTGGATTGCTCCGTGGGAATGCACTATGCCAAAAGCATACTTAGAATCCATCCAGATCAGATGTTTCTTTCTTTCTTCTGCTCGGTTCCAATGCCTGGGTGAGAACAACCAGTTCGGCCTCCTGCGCTGAAACACCTGACGTTAGAGTCTTAGATGGGCAGTTTTTAAAAGTCCATGCCAAGGTTGGACTAATAATTTCAAATTACTGACCCACTCCCCCAGCCATTCTGAGAAAGGCAAGCAATTCTCTTACACAGCTCATGGCTCGGGCTTAGTCTCCTTTGATCTCAGAGAATTTCAAAACCCAGGAAGGTCAGTCTTCTTCATCACTCAGGCCTTCTTCCTTGATATCCTGTTACCATTTAATCCTAAAAGGCTTAACAATTCAGCAGGTGGGTCTCGGCACTGCTCTCGGCCATTTCAGTGGTGAGCAGGATAACATCAACATGTTATAACAGAGTCCCTTGCATATTAAAGTTCTTCCATTCTTCTAATTATTTTGCCAGTTGATTCCCCAAAATAGCAGGCAATTTTTAAATCCTTATGGTCATATAGTCCTAGCTGTGGATTTTCCTAATCAAAGAGTTCCTGGCTGTCACAACCTAGAGGTGTGCAGAAAATGGTGTCCTTTAAATCTGTTACAGTGAACCATTCCAAGTTTTTTTTTAGCATGGTTAAGAGGGCATATGGGTTAGCTACCATACTATTTTATTAATTGCTCTTAAGTCGTGTACTAACCCATAGTCTTTATCATTAGGCTTTTGGCAGGCAAAATTGGAGTATTATATTTAGACTCACATTCCACCAATAACCCACACCTTATAAATTTGTCAGTGACAGGTAATGAGCCTTTTCAGCTTTCTAATTTTCAAGGATATTGTTTTTGTCTTACTAGCCCTGTGTCTGGTTTTAGTTTGATTCTTACAGGGTCTGCTCTTTTTGATCTTTTAGGAATCTCACTGGCCCACTGTAAGAGACAGTCCGAAGATCCCTCATCTGCCTCACGATTTATCGACAAGGACTGAGACCCTAAAACCCCAGAAGGGTTTTGGGCAGGGGGGTTCTGGCCTGGCTGAGGTGGATGCTTGCCAAGCATTGTTTGCAGGTGCACTTGCTGTGATGCATTCCTGAGAAAATGAGCGTGGCCACTGCTCCGGACTGCGAGGCAGTACGGAATGGTTTGTGCTGTCTCGCTCCTGCTGCCCCAGGGAATGAGCCTCCTCACTACAGCTGTGGTTTGGCCAGATGGCCTCCCCGCTTTCGAAAGAGACTATAAAGTGACTTTCTCGACTCCCCACTTTTGAGATCTCCCCGTGGAAGAAGACACGTCGATTGGCGGGGTGCCACGAGGACACTGTCCTTCTGTTGGTAGCTATAATCCCAAATTCCCCTCTTTTTCTGCTCTACTTTGTTTCCTATATCACTCTCTCCCTTGTACTGCACTGATGTGTTGCACTTTATTAAGTGCTTTTGTGATTAATTGAAATCCCCGCCTCGTGCGCTCTTTTGCACCCTGAGATCGGCTAGTGGGACCTATCACAATTCCCGCTGGTCGGATTGTGACACCCACACAATGGGGATTCCTGCATCCTTGGTTTTCTTTGGCATAGATTTAGATGGAGAAGTCAGTTCCTGTCATGTAAGAATTGAAGCTCCCACAAATTTAGACTCAGGGATTTTAATTTATTTCAGTGTCCCCTTCCCAAAACTTGATCTCTGCATTCAATTTTTCCACTAAGTTTCCTCATAATAATGGTTTTAGATAGTTAGGCAGGTACAAAAACTGGTGGGTTATCCATAATGTTCCCAGTTTGAATTTAACTGGATTGAAAAAGGGGCACGTTTCACGGGTCCCAGTGGCACCAATAATTGTGATAGTCATCAGTGAACTTCCCTTGCAGGGTATTTCATACCAAATAACCAGCTCCTGTGTCTTCCAAAAATTCCAGGTTTTCATTTCCCAGTGTGGCTGTTACCAGAGGCTCTGCTGGGGAAGAAACTTCTGGTCCCCTTCACAAGTCCTCTGCTATTGCCACAAGAGGGTGTGGAGGAGTCCTGGGTTTTAGCTGAGGGCACTCCCAACGTCCATCCTTTTTACAGTATGTGCATTGATTTGGTCCCAGTCTTCCTAATGAGGGTCAAGGAACCGAACCCCTTCCCCCACCACGAGAAACCCCGCCACACCTCCCTAGGGGCAGGAGTCCTTTGCTGTTTACTTCTATAACTGCTATTATTTTCTGTTCAGTCACTTCCTGCTGTTTTTCCTTTGATTTGTATTTACTGCCCATGCGAAGTCAAGTAGTTTACTCATATCAAAACCACCCGTTTCCTGGATTTCCTGTAGTTTATTCTGATACCGTCTGATGACTGTCCTTTGACAATAGGAGTCTTCCTCCTGAACTTTTGCCTTTATTGCTTTCTTATCTGTGCCTGCAGCCAGCCTTCTTTGTCCTCTATGCACTGGACTTACAGCTACATTTAAACCTTCTTTCTCTTGACAGTCCAGATGCTTAGAGCAGACCTGTCCTGTGCCAGACATGGAACAAAAACATTTAATCATTTCCTACTTATTTCCTTCTCTAAAGCCTAAACAAAAGGATCCAAAGGTGCTAAATGAATACCACGGTCCTTTTGCTTTTCAGGGTGATTTCTCACAGTGAAAACATTTCAGCATCCATCACTTCATCTTCTTTTGTCTTGATGCAAGAATAATATCAGTTGTAACAGAGTGTGATAGTCTAAGGTACTGTTTGTGGCCACTTTTCTCCTGATTCTAATTTAGACAAAGGCCAGCACTGATTACAATATTTAATTAAATTCTCCCTGGTAGCTGTTCCACCAAACTTCCTCCAGTGTTTCAATATACATTCAAGTGGTGATTTTTTCAAAATAGCATTCCTCTGAGTCCCTTTAGATTGACCCAAACCCATAGTGACAGAATACACTATTTAATTTGAAAAACCCAACTGAGTTCCAAAATACCCAAAAACAGGTTCTAAAAAACTCTTCCCAGTTTATATACTGGGCATGACGTTCCATGGTGTAGAATATACATGACCCTTTGGCCAGTTCAGGTCATCTGTCCCTGCCTGTTTCCTTTGTGAACTTCCTCACAGGCAGAGCATGAGACAAGAAAAAGTCCTTGACTGAGGATAAACATGACTTAGCAAACCCCAAAACACTGGTGTATCATCAGTGCCGTTCTCATTCTGAATCCAAAGCATGGCACTATGTCATCTACTGAGAAGCAATTAGTACTCCCCCAGCTGAAACCAGGACAATATTCACCCCTTGTTCCCTACCATTTATACCATGCCAAGTTTCATACTCCCCAGTATCCCATCACTTTCACTATTTCTCTGTTTTAATAGATACACATGGGAACATCATTCCCTTAGTCTATGAAACAGCTCTGTCAAATGTTCATTAAAAGTTCACACACAAAAAATATTTGTTGAATTCAGTCCATGACTTTGGCCTCCATCCTTGGGAACAGCGTTTCAGGCAGGAGAAATGGTGTGAGATGTTGGATTGTTGAGTATTGCACATTGAGTCAGTTCTGATTCCAGCACTGCCACACTCACTCCGTCTGAGCACAGTTGGTTCTTCACTGGTGCAGTGATCAGGCTCAGCTCCCCGAACGCTGCTGGTTGAGATCGATTGCCCTGAGGTGCTCAGGGAGGGGAGGCCCACGGAGCTCCTTCCCAGCCTTGTCCTGGGTAAGTGCCGGGTCCTCACTCCCACCCTTCCCCCGCGCTGCTACTTCTGCTCCCAAAATTAATGTTTTTGATCCCAAAAGCTCCCAAAATGGGTGCTACTGAGTCCAAAATCTGCTTAAATTGGTCTTTTGGAGCCCGCAAGCCCTTTAAATCGCTAGTTTTGAGCCATAAATATCCCCAAATCTCTCTCCCTGACCCAAAGCTCCTGACATCACTTTTTCAGAGCCCCAAGGTCCCTAGATCAGGTTTCTTAGACTCGAGATTGCCCAAACTGGTGTCGGAGCCCCAGTCCCCCCTAAACCAGTGTTTCTGAACACCAATTTGCCCTGAATTGCTGTTTCAGGTCCCAGAAGCTCCCTACATGCATTTTTGGGCCCAAGAGTTCCCTAAATGGGATTTTCTGAGGCCAAAATCTCCCTAAATGAGTGGATTTGAGCCAAAAGCTCCCTAAATTGGTGTTTCTCAACCCTAAAGCTCCCTAAAGTGCTGTTTCTGAGGCCAAAATCTCCCAAAATCTGTGTTTGAGACCCCAAAAGCTCTCTAAATGGATGCTTAGGAGCCTCCAAGCTCCCTGACTAGCTGATTCTGAGCCCTGAAGCTCCCAAACTTGCAATATCTGAGCCCAAAAGCTCCTGAGTGGGGTTTCTGAGCTGCAAAGAACCCAAAATTGCTGATTTTGAGTCCTGAAACTCCCTAGATTATTTTATTCTGAGCCTAGAAGATCCCTAACCAGGTATTTCTGGTTATTATAACCTGGAGGCTCCCTGACTAATTCTTTCTCAGACCAAGAGCTCTCCAAATGGGCGTTTTGGAGACCCAAAGCTCCCTGAACTGGTCTTTCTGAGTTCAGATGTTCCCAAACCCAGTACTTCAGACCCCCAAAGTTCCTTAAATTGCTGGTTCTGTCTCTTATAAAATCTTGCTGGACTCATATTTCTTGGGCCCAAACCTCCCCAAACTGGCTTTTGTGGGAGTTCCAAAACCTTCGTATTTGGTATTTCTGAGCACAAATCCTCCTGAAACAAATGTTCCTCATTCCCAAGGACACCTAAATTGGTGTTTAGGACCCCAGGATGTCCTTAAATAAGTGCTGCTGACCTCAAAATCTCCCTAAATTGTTTGGGATTTTTTTCAAGTGTAAAGCTCTCTTAATTAATGTTTCTGAGACTTGGAGTTCCCTAAAAGTTTTTTTTTTTTAAAGCTCCTAAAATTGGTGTTGTGGAGATCCAAAGCCTCCAAAATGACTGTTTCTCAGCCCCAGATCTCCTGAAATCACTGTTATGGCCCCAAAGCTGCTGAAATAGGGGTTTCTAAGCCCTGAAGTTCCCAAAGTCAGCGTTTCAGAGCCCTGAACCCCCTAACTCGAGCCATGTACCCACATTTGCCATCAGACCATGCTGTTTTGAGGCTAAAAATGCCCTCAACCACCCCTCTCAGGTCCCAACACTGGTGATGGAGGAATCCCCCAGTGATGGACATGGAGCAGAGGAGCTTTGCCTGCAGCTCCCCACCATCCAGGGGGGCAAGAGCGGCCCCTCGGTGCTGGATGGAGCTGGCGGGATGAATCCAATGGCGTCCAGCTGCCAGAATTTGGGATGCGTGGAGATGGGTTCAACAGCAGAGCCGGTGATAGGGGACCCCGTGTCCATCTATGATGACAGCTCCTGGGAGGATCTCAGCAAAGAGACAGGTACCAGAAATGGATCCCGATGGGATCAGGGCAGGGAAATAGCAGGAGTGGACTAGCCTCTCTCTCATATCCTGCCTGCCATGTTGCCTTGCCAGAGCCACGCACAGAGGACGGAGGTGACTGCTGTGGGCAGGACCCAGCCCCTGGCTCTCTCAGCGGACACACGGTGGGTGCTGGGAACATCTCACCAGCTCGAAATCAGATTTTTGTTGTCAAAAACACCCAGTTTCGGGGCTGAGTGGCTTGTCCTTACCAGCAAAGTGCCACATGGTCACTTGGTGGCTCCAGTGGAGACTCTGGGTCTGGGCTGCGTTCATTAACATTGTCAATGCCAGTGAGCTTCTGCAAGAGGAAAGGAAAGCAAAAACAAAAGCAAACCTGTTTGAAATCAAAAACTGGGGTAATCAGTCCAGGCTGAGGAGCTCTGGGCCCTGATAAGGATGATATGGTGGGATCTCCGGGGTTCGGTGCTGCTGCCGTGGTCCCATGTTGGCAGGAACTGGTCTGGAAGGAGCCACACCCCAGTCATGGCAGGCTCTGTGCTGGCTCTGACATCCCTCCCAATGCTCCAGTAATTCCATTCATCTTCCCAGGCTTCTACAGTCCCACCACAAGCAGAGCTCCAGCAGATCCCAGTGCATGCTTCTGGAGAGAAGGAGAATTCCCAGAACGACAGCATCCAGTCAAAGGGAGCATCAGGAGCACAGGAGCAGCTCGGGAATCCAGTGAGTCCACTGGGTAGACTCTGAATGGTGCCAGTGCTCCCAGGATCACTCCCTGGCTGCCCCCCACCCCGGGAGTGCTTCCTGTTCCTGCTCAGTGCTCCCAAGTATCGCCCTCTGGCTCTCCCCAGTGCTCCCAATTCCCTCCAAGTGCTCCCAGTGTCACTCCCTGGCTTCTCCTGGTGCTCCCAGTTCCCAGGATCACAAATCAACACTCCACTTTCTGCTCTCAAAGCTCCTGGAGCACAAGAATGGAGATCTCCATGCCAGGATGGTGGCGGTGGCCTGGATTTTGGAGCTCAGCTCTAAGAGGGTGGGGGCAGGAGAAGGCCTTGCCCACACCTTGGTCTTCCCTGTCCTTTGAGCTCTCAGTTTTTGAGCTTCATGGTCTTCCTTCAGCTCTTCCCATTTTTCCCTTCTCCAGGTGAAGGGTGGTGTGGAAAGAGTGCCCATGATGGACCTGGGGAGCCTCAGCCGTGCAGGTGAGGGCGTGTCCTCAGTCACATCACCTTCTCCAACTAGAAACCAGGTGCTGAGTCATGTTTTCCTTGTTGCCGCCATCCTTGGAGGTGTTAATCAATGCTTTCTCCCTGCTGCAGATGACCAGGAGATCAGAGAAGGCCCAGGACCTTCCAGCAGGTTCGTTGCATGTAGGGACAGCATCTTGGAAGGGTTTGAGCTTATACCTGGAGGGCTGGGGATCCAGCAGCTCCCCAGGGGAAGGAGCTATTGAAGGACGAGGTGCAGCTTGGGCATTGTTAGGTTCCTTCTTCCCCAAAATTCCATCCCTGCTTGGCATGGAGAGACCTCCAGGGTGTTCTTCCTCATCCTCTTCCCGCACTCCAGCGCTGGGCACCGACTGCAAGGAATCTGAGTCATTCTGATAAACCTTGGAATAAGCAAAGGGTCTTCATCAGGGTGGGAAGTGCCAGCATGGGACAACCTCTAGGCAAGTTAGATGGGAACCAGCTGAAGTGCATGTGAGGAGTGCAGCAGGTGAAGGTGGGGAGGGGGACATTGGGCAGAGGATGAGGAGGGGATCCAGCACTTTTTCTCTAGCAGCTGCCATCCCAACCCGTACCTGTTTGGTCCCCATGACCCTCCACAAGACAAGATGACCCTGGAGTTTGTTGCTGTGCTGCTGAAAGGTTATAAGGTCGATAATGGATTCAAGATCTGTGTTGTCTTCTACAAACAGCCCGGCCACTGCCAAGAGTTTGCCACGATGTATAGAAGGTAAACTATGAGGGGGTGTTTCCGCAGCAGTTTTCCTTTGGGGTACTGAACTCTGCACTGAGGGACATGACTGGAGGTGAACCCCTGAATGGAGACATCCTGATGGAGCCATAGTACTTGGTGGTGGCTCCTCCCATCTCCCCATCCCCTGTTGAGCTGCCAAGATAGCTGCGGCCAGAATCTTTCGGCCCCATGTGAGGCTCTGGGCTGGGCTGGTGGATTTAATTGATCTCCCAGCTGAAGAACCCAGCTGTGGATTTCTCCTCAATGCTTTCAAGGCCGATGATGAACCAGAACTTGACTGTTGGCTTGGGGTTGACCTTCATGGCCAACAAGCTTCCTCCCTTCCTCTTCCAGAGGTGAAGTGTTCGCAGGCAAGGCCAGCATCCCTCTTTCCGACCTGCAGGGAAGACTCATTTTTTATAAATATGCCATGGTCAACCCTTACAGCCACGAGAGAGAGTGCTATTTGGAGGAAATTTCCTTGGACAACAGCAACGTCCCAGAGACATTCAAGTCCAGAAAAGCTCAATTGTACCGTGTCCTGAATATCCCCCAAAGAGAGCTCAAAGCAAACAGTGAGTGCCGGATTTGCCCAAAGCCCTGGCCAGTGTGGTGATGATGCTATGGGCTGGCTGGTGTGATGGTGTTGATGCCATGGGCGGCCTGGCATTGACCCTGGTTGATTGTGGGAGGTTTCCAGCCGCAGGTTTACAAGCTGCTCATACAAACGAGCTTGTCTTTTCCCCTCATAATACAACTAATGGCTGAAAATCAAGTCACTGCACTCAAATTCTGCCTGGAAAATGTGCAGCACCTCTTGGGGGCTGGGGAAATGGGGAGATGATTCTGTGCTTCCTGGACTCAGGCAGGCTTGGTGTCTATGTTTTGTTCCCATACTTTCCTCAGAAACATGGACCTTCTTTGAACCCATCAAATGCAATTTCCACAAGTGCAACAACCATGTGTCCAGGGGCAAGGCCCAGATGAAATACCTGGAGCACACCTTCTTGACTGACACTACCTCCTGGAATTCCCTGGAGGATATGGAGAGGAAACTGGACGGGTTCAAGGAGAGCATCACTGCCTGTCTTGGGGATGCCGAGAGAGGAGAGAGTTTTGAAGTCCACATCAACTCAAACATGCAAGAGATAAGCACCCACAAAAACCTCAGGAGCTGGAAAAGTGGAGTTCCTCATTTTGGGATGAGGGTTGGATGTTGTAGGGGGGAAGATGAGAGCCTTCTCCTGGCTAGTGGATTTAGAGCATAGAACCTTTCCAAATGAACATGTGGCACCTGGGAGGAGTAACTTCTGCCTAGGGAGATGCTGCACAAGGCCCTGCTGGGCAGCAGCACCTTCTGCCTCCTGTCCTGCCTGGACCAGGCTGTTCTTGGAGAAGAACCAGCCTGGTGGAACACCCTCTCCTTATCTGTGCTGTCCAGGTGACAGAGAGTATCAGAGCCTTTAAACAAGAGACTATCAAGCACATGAAGATCAAAGAGCATAAACTCCTCAAGCTCCTGTTTGCCTTCCATGCCACCATTCGGTACAAGGTCATCCTCCCTTCAGCATCCATTGATGAGGCTGAAAAGTGCATCCAGCTCATCGAGTTCTTTGAGAAGAATTATGGAGAACTGAGAGGAAAAAGGTGATTCAGATTTATCACCCAAGGTCAGGGGCTTGGCTCCATTATACCCACACGTTATGTTGGTGCCGTGTGCTGTCCCAAGGGGATCAAACATGGGTTGGTGGCTTCCAGTCTGGTGAGTCCATCTTGGGGCACATTGAAGAGCACATATCTGATAATAGTTGACCTGTGATGGCTCTTCCCAGGCGGGATGAATCCTCTCATGCACTATGGAAAAAGGCACTATCCTGTATTGGGGCATGTCTCCCACTGGTGTCCCAGAGATTGAGTCTGCAAAGTTTGACTTTTTTTTTTTT
>VYZQ01031122.1:0-12358 GCA_013400655.1 Mystacornis crossleyi | reverse complement strand
TTTTTTTTTTTTTGGTAGCAAATATTTCCCAGCTCTGAAGAAGCTGTGCCTCATGAACACTGGTGGGACCTTGTGGATCTGGTTGGTCTCACTGCTCTATGCAATCAAATGTGTCAAGGAGAATGTGGAGGACCCCTTTTTCCCACAGAAACTTCCTCCAGAAGCCTTCATCCAGCTGTGGAATAAGAGAGATAAGCAAAGGTGTGTCTGAAGGGCTCATATAGGGTCAGGGTGATGAACTGCCCTGCTCTTTAAAGAGCTTTTTGTTCCTCCTGCTTGGTGGCTTCTCCAGGAGCTGCCCCCTCTGTATCCCCTGCCCTGGAAGGGGGTTGAAAGGTGGACCTCAGGGGAAGGAGAGAGCTGGGGAGAGCAGTCCTGGGAAGAGAATGGGTTGGGAGGAACCTTCAAATACTCTCTCGTTCCAACCCCCTGCCATGGGGAGGCAGGGACATTCTTCCACTTGGCCACATTGCTCCAAACCCTATGCAACCTGGCCATGACCACCACTAACAACGAGGCAGGTGTCCCTGTCCAAGTCAGGGATAATGCCTGAAGGCCCATCCCAGTCCCAGTCCAACCCCAGCCCAACCCATTCCATTATCTTCCACTAGATCAGGTTCCTCAAAGCCTCATCCAGTCTGACCTCGAACTCTTCCAATGATGGGTCACCCACACCAGGGCAGTCTGTTCCAGTGCTCTACCACCATTGTAGAATATTTCTTCCTTAAATCCAATCTAAATAAACTCTCTTTCAGTTTAAAACTGTTGCCCAGGCCCAGGTGCAGGACCTTGACCTTGTTGAACTTCATAAGGTTCATACAAGCTCACTCCTCCAGTGTGTGAAGGCCAACTTGAACCCCAAGTTTTGTCCTATTGATCTGAAAGTGGGTGAATTTCTCCAAATTCCTGCTTTTCCATGTTGACTCGCTCACTGTCAAACCCCAGCTTCTTCTTCCAGCTCACAGCTTCCTCAGCTGGAGGTCACCACGGCGTCCACCAGTTAGAGTGATATCTCAAACACCTGGTGTGCCTCCTGCTCTTCCAAAGCCCATCTGATGTTCCTGACTGGCTTTTCTAGGAAAGTGCTGGACGTGATTAATGCTCACAAGACCTTGATCGGACGATGTGCTCTACTGGCAAAGAAGGTTTTGGAGATGGTGGCCATAGTGAACTTCAGCAAAGACCCTTTGCCTAACATTCAGTTTCCAGTCCAGCACCTCTTGGAGACCTTGTACGAACGCATCCTGGATCCCAGCGAAGCCTCATTCTGCAAGTCTGTAAGGACAGTGGGTGGGAGACCTTGTGCTCTGCAGGGAGTGGAGGGGGGGGGGGCGTNAGGGGAGGGGGGGGGGGGCGTGTCGTCTGTTGAAACGTGGGTTAAAATGTGTCCTTAATTCGTGCAGTAGGACTGAAGGACTTAACTGTAGAAACCTGGGGCTAGACCTGGACCCTGGGACCATGGAAATCCTTTGAATCCTGCCAGAAAACCTCCTGCTTTAGTGTTTAGGGCTGGAAACTCCTCATTTGCGGGAGCAGAACCCTTTTCACCTTTGTCCTCAACGTCTTTGTATTGTCTTTTCAGGAAAACGATGTGACCAGGGCTATGGAAAGCATTGCCACCAGGATGGAGTCCTGGTTCAAGGACTTGTGAGTCAGGGTTCTTGAGAGGAGAGGTGCTGCAAGCCCTCTGTGAGGGGTCTGGGGAAGGGTGGTGGATGGAGCCCTGCCTGAGCAGGAAGAGGGTAACCAGAATGATTCACCCATTGCTTTTTGAGTATCTTTAACCCCACCATGACTGGAGAGCATGGCAACCCATAAGGGTCATGTCCTGTGAACCTGCCTCTATCTTCCAGCTGCCAAAGGTGGCTGTGGTCAGGTGGTGACTGTGAAGGCAACTGCAAAAGCATTTGGTCCTTTCCTGTGCCCTCAGGTGCCCTTCAGGGTCTTCAGACGAACCACTGGAGCCCACAGCTGAACTTGAGGTCCTGCAGTGTCTGAACCTGGTGTATGTCCTGCTGCAACATTTCTTGAAGCAGATAAAGCCACTCCCCTCTGTGGAGATACTACTGAGGATGGTCGAGGTATTTGTTGACAAAGCAGATTTACTGAAAGCAAACAAGGTGAGTCCAGCGTCTGTGGTTTCTGTCCCAAGGGCTTCACCTCCTGCATGCAGCTGAGGAGAGTCCAGAGCTCCTGGCTCACTCTCCCATTCTTTACTTCCTCAAGGAATTCCAGCAGTTTACTTCAGCAGAAATGTTCCAAAAGTTTTCACATGATATCACACCATGGCTCAAGACACAGTTTAACTAGGCACCTAAGGAGAAGAATCCCTTCCTGAAGAACACTGAGGTGAGTGATGAGCCCCAGAGACCAAAGGTAATCCTTGGCAGATCCAGGTGCTCCTCAGGGTCAGCTGGAGGGTCTGGCTCTTCCTCCGTAGGAGTGGCAGCAGCTGATCTCAATGAGGATCCTCTGCATGGGGTGGACTGAGAGGTGAAGGGGCTTGATCCAAGGGCTTTTTGAGGAGTGGCTGAAGAAGGTGAGTTGTGGAGACCCTGTCACTGGTGGAAGATGATGTTCCTGGACTTTGCTGCCCTTGGTTTTGCCTCAGTTACCATTTTGGAGATGGGATGCAAACAGGCTGGTGGGACCCAGGGGCATCTGCCTCCTGGGGGTTTCTGTGCTGTAGGTTAAAGACAAACACCTTGTGGACTTCTACCATGCGTTCCTCAGTATGGAGACACACTGTGGCACAGAGCTGGAAAGCTGCTTCATGAATCACATCATCCAGTGCATCAACAGCACGGCCAAAATCAAGGTAGGAGAGTGGCCCCCGCCTCCTGGGGTAGCCAGAGGCCTCTACATCCTACTTCCCTGCCTCTGGTGCAATCCCTGCTGGGTTAGAAGAGCAGGGAAAGGTCTCTCTGAAACAGCAGTGAGTCCACAAAGCCTCTAAAGAGGAGAAACACCTCCTCCTTCAAGGATTTCGTGATGAAACCCGTGATACCCCTGATCTTCAAGAGGAGCAAATCATCTGGTGGAAAAGTGCTTTCCGTTCTTGTGGAGAAGAGATATTTGGAGATTAAGAAGCTGGAAAGTGTTGGCACATTTGAAGAGAACACTGGCCCTGTTCTTCTAAACCTGCTCAACACTTCTGATCTAATTTCTATTGTCCGTGAGTGTCCCCAGAGTGGTTTCCTTGGGATAGGCTGTTGGGTCTGTGGGAGCCAGATGGATAGACCAAGTCTTTCTTACAGGGACCTTCTGATTTTCTTGGTTCCCCAGCATCTTCGTCTGGGTCCCAGTCCCCCTTGGAAGCCCTCCATGTCCTCTGGAGCTGGCTGCCCAACCTTGGGTAAAATATCCTAGGCAGTCTCCATGGTCTCCTAGTTGGTCCTTATGGTTTCCTAGGTGGTCCACAAGTTTTGTTTCAGGAAGGGGGAGTTACTTGGGTGTCCTAAAGGAAATTCAGCAGCCGTCCATCTGTCCTCAACACTGGTGGGATGACAGGTCCCTGTGAAGTGAAATCTGCTGGTTCTTCCTGAGGATGTGGCTTCGAAAGCCACAGGGGCAACACTGCTGACTGCCTTTCACCAAACTCCATTTAATTTACAGAAGATTCAGAGCACAAGTTTCAAGTTCAGCTCAATGACTGTGCAAAAACTCTCCTCACTCGGGTGTACAAGCTCTACAGCTTCGTGGGACATGGTGTTCTCTCAGGAGACGTTCCATGCAGGACCCTCTCCAACATCCTACAGAATGAGGAGCTGTTTAAGAAGATGCTGTGCACCTGCAGTGAGTCCAGAGCTCCCACCTTAGTTGTGTTTTCGCAGTTACATGGCCAAGAGGAGACAGACCTGCGGGGGGGTTATCCAAAATGCAAAGAAAACTAAAAATTTTCTATGATGAGAGATCCATTGTAAATTTTGGAGGGTGAGAGGTTGTTTGGGGAATTTCTTTCAAAATGCTGCAGTGGTGAAGTTTCCTTGAAGTTTCCACTCAGTCTCCCAGTCTGTCTCCAACTCCATCTCCAGTCAGTTAAAACCCAGAGGAAAGGGATCAAGTCCTCAAAATTCTGCCCCAAGAATAAACCTCATCACTATTTTTGGCTTTTCATGGGGAAAACCCTCCAAATTGTGTTCTGTTCCTGCAGTTCTTCTCTTCCCAAAGAGTTCTTCACATCTGTGTCTGTTCCTCCCCAGATTCCTCTTTCTCCACGTGTATTACGGAGGTGCTGGAGGTCAGGAAGTGGAGTTTAAGAACATGGAAGAGCAGAAGGAGCAAAGACGCTCCTTTCTCCGCCTGTGCTGCAGAGTGGAGGACATGATCAAAGGTACCAGGTGGGTTAAGGGAGTTGGGTTGAGTGGGGGGGATGTCTCCTAAAAATAGAGTTTCACTGTGGGTAATGGGGGAATTCATTGACTTCAGGAGTCATCTTCGTGGAGACACACACGACATGAGCTTCCTCTTGTCCCCCCATGGTTTAGTGGACAGAAGTACCATGGAGAGAAGCATCAGGGACAGTGGACTCTTTAAGGATCAGATATTGGTGAAAAAATTCTCCCTCGATGACAGGAGTGAAACAGAACCACATGTCCTTGACAATTATTGTGGCATGTTGTGGAAGCTTTCCATCATGGAGAAAAGCCAGTGTTTCCTGAGGCTGTGGAAGATGAGAGCAGAGCAAACCAGAGCTAAAATTCCTGAAGATCAAGTTTTCTCCATAGAAGATGTTCAAGAAAAGATCTATAAGCCAGCCATTTCTGACTTCAAAAAAACCTACCTGTCCCTAAAAGACTTTTCCATCACACTTGGAGTTGTGCAGAGCCATTTTGAAGACCTCCTGGAAGAGAAGAATCAGCTCCTGGAGGAGTTTGAAATCATTGAGAAGAGTGAAGGACTGGGTTGTGGCAGAGATCAGTGGATTGCTGGAGTGGTGGAGAGGATCGAGAGCTACCTGACCCTCTCCAAAGTGGTGAACACAGCCAAGGTGATCAATGAACTAAGACAGGTGCTTCAGCTGGAAGGGGACTTCCAGGTGCTCAGTGACCTGACAAAATACGTACGTAGGGGATGTGGGGGCATCTGGTTGCTCTTGGGAAAATCCACAGACAGCTTCATGTGGTGGCTTGTAATTGAATCCCATCTGGTGGGGTTCCTTCCTCCTTAATTAAACCTGGGGGATAGGCTGAAAGAATTACTGCCAGCTGTCTCTTCCAATCCATGATGGAGGTACATAGGGATGAACTGAAGAGCAGATTTAGGTGTGAGGCCAAGATCTCATCCTGTCTGGGGAGGAGGAGGCAAAACTGAGCATCTTTCCTCCTCTTCCCAGTGGACATCCGTTGTTTGTTGTTTTTTTTTTCATCCAGGAAGAGCAGGAATTCAAGAATAAGCGGCTTGATTTTATAACCCCAGACTTAATAAAGATGAAAAAAAGTTTGAGTGACATACCCCAGGGAGTCTTGGACTTTTTGATGAAACTTCTGGAATGTGTAAGGAAAGGTTTTACATCCTGGATCAAGAACATAATAAAAGGTGGGCTGTAAGGAAAGAAATCATCAGATATAACAACAGATGGAGACTACATAGTTCGTTTATCTCTGTAGCCAACACAACCTTACATAAATCAGAGAAATTCCTCTCTTTTTCTTTTTTCTTTATTTTTTCCCTTTCAGATAAGACAGAAATCCCCATATTTGTGGAGCTGGTGTCGATTTCTGCGGGTGAAAATGACATGGATATTGACAGAGTGAGGTTATTCCGTGATGCCATGGCTGCCTCTGCCCCCATTGTCCTGGATCTGAGGCCTGATGCTGAGTTTGACCAGTTCTCTGCAGCTCTATCATTCATTGGAGAAGCTGTTGCCAAGGACAGTAAACTTCCCAAGAAGCTGGTGAGTTCCATATCCAAAAGTCACCAGGACAGTGGATGTGAAGCCAAGTCACTCACTTGTGGATGTGTGATGCTGCTTAAGGTGGTTTCTCCTGGGACATCCATGTGGTCCGGCAGGACCTGGGGAGCGGCTGTGCTCATTTTGGAGTGAAAGCCTGGTGGGACATCTCAAATGACCTCACACCTGTGTGTGGGCAGCAGGGGAACACAGGAAGAAGGTGTTGTGAATAGAAGAGAGTAAGTTTATAGTAACATGGAATAACTGAGGTTGGGAGGGACCTCTGGAGATCATCTAGTCTAAACCTCCTGCTCAAAACGGGGTCAGGTAGGTCACTCAGGGTCACTGCCAATTGGGTTTTGAACATGTCCAAGGCTGGAGGATTCCAGAATCTCCTTTGAGATTTGATAGAAAAGCTTCTGTTGAAACAAATCCCTCCAGTTTGTGCCCCAGGTGGCCACTGAGTCTTATACTTTTCTCCCCACCACAATCAGAGCAAGACCTTCATCACATGCCAGTGCTCTGGGGTGTTGAATAGGTCCAGCTCTGAGGCTCCTCCAAGAACGAGAGAAACCAATCCAGGAACCAAGGGAATGGATTTTCCATCAGACACTTGCTACGGAATTCATCTTGAAAGACACATCTTTCAGGTAATGCTGGCTGAGGGCACCTTCCCAGTGTCCCATTATCCTCTGTGTCCCCAGCGTCCCATTATGTTCTGTGTGAGGCACCTTAAAGACCAAGATGTGACAACCAAGAAATGTCTAAATACGCAGGTTTTTCCCCGCCTGGAACCAGGTAGGGGCTTGATGGACAGTCACAAAATCAAAAGGGAGAAACAAAACATGAAGAGCATTGATTTTGGGGAAATTTTGCTTAAAAAGGCTCTTCTGTAAGCAAACGGCATCCATTGACTGTGAGATAGAAAAGGCAGTGTGCGTCAAGCCTAGATGTCCACATTTGGCATCTTCAGCAGTGCTTGGGTTGTTTTGGTTGGCTTGTGTGTCTTCAAGGCTTACATGGTCCCCTGGGGAGAGGAGAGTTTCTTGGTGGGAAGCAGGGAAGCAATGTGACAAGCTGTGTCATCTCCTTTTCCAGGCAAGCACTCTGGATGTACCTGGAAGACATTGTGGCAAACATTTTGGCCCAAATTCTCCTGTGGTGGATGCCAACAATAACCTGGATCACATCTCTGAAGGCTCTCCGCTGACAGAACTGTGGCTCCAGATGTTCCAAGAGGAAACATTCCTAAAAATTAAATACACCAGGAAGTAAGAGACAGGGTAGAAATAGACAGTGAGGTGGTTTTCCATAGAAGAGGAAAAGCTTTGTAGGAAAACAGTAGCTCATTTTTGAGGGGAAGATGTTTATGATCTTGGATGACATGAAGGTGTTTGGTATCAACCCAATGGCACCAAAACTTTCCTGCTGTTTAAGCTCTCAGCAAAATCAGCTCCTTCCCTGCACTTGCCCAATTTCCCTGACTTTTCTACCTAATTTATCCCTGAATTTCCCCACATTTCTAAATTCCTGTAAAGAGAAAGAAGAGAAAAACTTCTCTGAGGTTGTCCATCTTTGGACACCTCTGCTCTGTTGCACTGTTTAATGTCTCTTTCTGCGCTGTTTGAACTCAAGGGCAGCGGAGACGAAGACTGCTGTATTACCCATGACTGAAGACCCCAACATCTCCCTCTTCTGCCAGTTCCCATTCAGTTGGGTGTTGAAAGCCTACCTGGATGACATATGGGACAAAGTCTACCATATGAAAGGTAACAATTCCAGGGGGGATCATGAACCCAGCAAAACTGTCAAAAATCTGCTTGCTGCGGATGAGGAACCATGGGGGATAGATTCCACACTCAGATGACCCAGAGCTGTGCTATACATCTCTTTGGCATTATATCCCAATGGAGGCATGGCCACCCATGGCCTTGCAAGTAATCATGCATCCACCTCAGTTGTTATGAGGAGCTGCCATTCCCCCCAAAGCATCCGTAACTCTCTTTACTGGCTTTTCTAGATGAGCCTGAGAAGCCAACAGATGACATGGCCAGGTTCTACCAAAGCTTCATCAAGAATGTCTGGATGCCTGATGGTAGTGATCCATCCCTGCTATGCTCCTATGCCAACGACTTTCTCAGGATGGCTTTTCCTGGACAAGACCTCTCTGTCTATGAGGGGAGTAGGGTTGGGTAGGGCACCATCTTCAACTGGCTTTGGCCCTTGTCCTGTCCTTCCAAACCTGGTGGTTTGATAATCCCTCCTTTGCGCTGCTCTGTGGCTACTCCTCGACTGGCATCAGAATTTGGTCTTAATTCCACTGTGAGAACTCTTTTTGATGAGGAAACTTCATGTGGGGTAGAACAGCAACACCAAGTGTCCCACCTTCATCCCACCCCACTCCTCACCCTGAGCAGAAATAATGCCTTTTATTTTACCCACAGATCCTCCGCAAAGCTTCCTGGTCAGTGCAAAACAGCTCTACTCCTCTGTGGGCAGGGGGGAGATGAGCTTTTCCCCAGTCTGGCTCCACATGGAATATTTCTACCTCCGCAATGATGCATCTGTGCATCAGCCAGCGCAGCCAGGCCCTGGCTCTGCCTCAGGACAGTGGGGACATTTGCTGCCCATGCTTGGACCTCAGGTTACCAGCAGCTACTAAAGGCAGCTCTTGCTACATAGAAGGCTGAAGCACTCCACCCTGGTATTGTACTGCAAGCCCATGTGGGTATGTACATAAATTTAAAAAAGCTAGAAAATTAGGTGCTATCTTCAGTAACAATGCTGTACAACATAGCTTCTAGCATACATTGTGGATAGGCCTCTTAAGAAGAAAACAATTCTAGCTGACCACCTCAGAAGCTCTGGAGGTGCAGAAAGTATTCTCATTGGCATAAATTTGCCCAGGAAGAGAGAGCCTGTAATTTTTATGTACTCTTCCTGTCCTTTTTCCTTCCTCCTCATCTTTCCCCCTCCCTCTTTTTAATTTATCAGCTCTTCATTGACATAGCAAAAAGCAATGACACTATCATGAGCGAGCTGCAGGCAATGTATGAGCAGGATGCCCCAGCAATGGTGAGCTGAGTTTGCCCTCTGACCCTTCTGCAGCGTTTCGACCTGTTGGTCTTCACAGTTTCCATTGCTTAATTACATATGATGCAATTTGTAAGACATCCCTGTGCTTGTGTCACTTGGGCCTTCATTATGTTGAAGGCCCCTTAGGTGCTTCGACCCTGGAGGTGGGTGGGATTCCTTCAGGGATGGACTCCACTTCCTTATCTTACCACATCTCCATGGAGATGTTCCCATCCTCCTAAAGTCTTAGGAGACCTCCCTGTGGTGACATCAAGGTGCTGCTGGGCTCATTAAAACCCCTTCTGGTTTGCAGATACCAGAGCTTCACCCCAAAAAGTCTGTCTCTTTCTAACTTCACCTCATGAACTCCTCCATAAGCCATTCCAGCACAGTTAGCCAGCAGCCCTCCACTCTGTCCCACTACCCACTAGGCCAGCGTGTCACCAAGACTCTTCTGCTCTCTCTTTGCAAATGTTATTTCAGGGCATCACTCTTGAGGCCTTGAACATTCTCCTGAAAAAAGTGCAGCCCTCAGAAAACAGGCTTTTGCCCTTCAATACCTGTGTCATATGGCTCCAAAGTGTCAAGTCCATAAAGCCCTGGGTGGAGTGGATCAGCTTGGACAACTACCAGGTACAGTTCTACCAAGAGAAGAAGGAACTCCTGAAGAGTGTGCTGTAAGTTCAGTTGCTCTCTGTTTATGGCAGTGTGAGCAAATGCCCTGATGCCTGGCGGTCAGGTGACCTGAGTTACAAGTCCTCCAACTGTCTGCTCCATCCTCACTGGTACAATGTGGTGGCAAAGTGGCTCCAAAAAAAAAAAAAAAAAAGTGATGGATGTTTACCTGTAATCAAATTATTTCATTCTGGTCGAACTTCACAGAATCAGACAATCATAGAATGCTTTGGGCTGGAAGGGACATTAAATGTGGTCACTGAGGTGTCATCTGGTCAATGGGGTGTCATCTGGTCATCGGGTAAAGTCCTGGGGTCAGTGGGGTCAGTGGGTCTCTCCTGAGGTCATTGGGGTCAATGGCATCAATGGGGTGATATGGGATAATGGGGTTTCATCTGGGATCGATGGGGTGTCTCCTGGGGTCATTGGGGTAAATTTTACTTAATTTTTTTTTCACACTGGCACCTTCATTCAGATCAAAGCATTTTTGAAAAGCTGAAGTTTTCCTTTGTTTTAATTATAAAAACTGTAAAAGATTGGAAATTCTACTGCAAACAGTGTATTAAAAAGGGGAAGCATTTCTTCTGCACCTAACTATTTTGCACGACCAAAATTTTCTTTGTTTCATCAAGTGGCTACATGCTACCTGGGATGAGTCAGATCCCAGCGGGAAAGGGCCCTTGGGAGGTTTTCTGTCCATCCATGGGGGTTGTGTGTTTTACAGGCACCACTGGACCTGCACCAACATCGTCTACATATTGATTGATCACCTGCTGCATAATGAGACTGGGATAGAGGAGAAACTCCTGCGCCTCGTGGTGAAGCAGTTCATCTTCCTCTGGAATGTGGGTGTTTCCTTGTGACTGTGGAACTTGGAAGAGCTCTTCCCTCTTCCAGGAGATCTCTGGTCCCAGCTCTAGGGAGGGCTTAGGAATGGGAACAGGCTGGAATTGCCATCTGAGAAACAAATGCTGTTGGGATTCATAATCCCAGACAAGGATTTGGAACACAGGAGGACTTTCTGGAGGATGTAAAGGGTTGATCCCAGTTGCTTACCCTCAGGAGTCCATGCAGGAACCATACTGTGTGGACCCTAGATGTCACGCCATTGACCCCAGATGTCATCCCAAGTGATTCATAAATGTATTTGCTTAATTCTGCCATCTAACCCTGTGTTCCTGACATACTAACGCCCCAGAATGTTGGTCCTCCATGTACCAGAGGTGTTCCTGCTGAACTTGCACTGTCTCCATCTCTTGCAGCGCCTCTATGAAGCCCCAGCATTTCAGCCAGAGGAGACTTTTGATTTGGTGACCAAAGTGCTGAAGAAATGCAATCAGAATGCCGATGTCGTGTATCTGGTGTAAGTCTGAACTGGAAAAAAGTTGACTTTGGGGTCCTTCTCCATTGGTACAGTGTTTATAAAGGGTGGGATCAGCGCTGGGGATGGACCTGTTTGGGCCCAAGGGAGGCTACACTGATGAGCCCAGGGGGTAAAAGCCAGTCTTGGAGGTGATAAATCATCTCTGGAGAACTTCTCTAATGTGTGGTACCAAAGAAACCAGGCTGCCCTGAGCACCCAGGCTCTCTACCCTGTTCACCCAGTCCTCCTCTGAGATGGGGTGGCTGTCAAGCACCTGAGAGGCTGCTGGTTCTTGAAGCTGTGGTGGGTCCCCCTGGTTCTCCACTCACGAGATGGGTTAAAGTGTCCATCCAGTTCTACCCCCACTCCAGGGTGAATGCTAGGCTGGAGTCCACCCACGCCCCTCCTCCCACCCAGCAGCATCACTGAGCTGCCTCTGGTTTTGGCTGCCTCAGGAAGGGTGTGAAGGAATGCAAGAGCTGCCTGTGGGAAATCACCAACCCAGCGGAGCTGCCCTGCAGCCACATCTTCTGCACCCATTGCATCCTGGAGTGGGCGAACAAGCAGTGTAAGATCTGCAAGAAGGAATTCCCAGAGGATTACAAACCCACAGCTTCAGAAGCCACCAGGTACCCCAGGGCTGCCTGTCTGGAGTGTCTTCATGTTAAATGTTGAGTGGAAGATGCTGGTGCCTGAATAACCAGCCATCTCCTCTCCCTGGGGTGGGTCCGGTGTTCTGCAGAAAGGCATGTTTCTTTCCTGGGTTGGGGGTTAACTACAAGTCTGGGTTTTCCTCTGCTCTTCAGGGAAGCTGTTGCCTGCCACAACAAATTCAGGAGGAAATGCAATTCCTTCTTCATTGAGTTCATCACCAAGTATTTTTTGGGAGAGAGAGGCACCATCAGCCCAAATCATTCAGCAACTGATAAAGTTTGTGGCTTGCAAACCCAAACCTGAACATCAGGCAGGAAAAAGGGGTAAAAGAACTTGATTCCACTTGATCCAGATCTGACCATACACTCTTGGAAGCCTAATAATGGCATCCTTCCTTTTTTCCTTCTTTCATAGCATACAAGCCAAAAAGTGAATTGTCACCCTTTGAGGAGTGCATGGACACCAGCCCGACTGTCCAGTCCTCCCTTCTGAAGCTGCTGCTGCGATGTGGGTCAGGCCCAAGATTGCTCCTACCCCCTGCTGCTGACCCCTTTGGCCACGTGGATGCTGATGCTCTGTGTACTTTTCTGCCCCAGGTTCAACAATGTCAAAGTTCACTTGGAAGAAAACTTGTCCCAGATGGAGGAGAAAATACTTTCCAACCAAAGTCACATGGTGTCACTGTGTCGCTGTGTCCC
>VYZQ01031120.1:46785-70088 GCA_013400655.1 Mystacornis crossleyi | reverse complement strand
TAAATCCTTTTTAAATTATCTAAAAGCATAAACTAATATTTAGTTCTCTTAAATATCTTGTAAAAAATATAAACATTTAAACATAGATACCTTCTCTTACAACAACTTTCACTTTTTAAGATTTAAGAATCTTTAAGGGAAAAATACAAGAACATGGAGGACATTTTGAATCCAAAAATTATACCCATTTCCCTGCTNCAAAAATTATACCCATTTCCTTGCTAACTCCAATTCTAGTCTTAGTAGCAGTCTTGCAGCTTACAGTAGCAGTGAAGTTGTAACTCTTCCCCTATATGTTACACCTGGAGACTTCCTGTAGCAGTTCAGTTCTGAAATTTATTATATATGATAACATTCCTATTTTGAAAAGTGTTCTCCTCAATGATCTCTCACCTTCAGTTTTTAAATATTCCTTCTTCTTATAGGGCATTACAGAAGTGTTTTGCTTTATTTTGATGGTCATGCATTTGCAACAGTGCAGGTAGGAGTACCAAATTGAAGAAAGACAGGTTTTTGAAAGAAACATGAGTCTTTCATTACCTTTTATATACAGTCATACAGCCATGACATCATTTTTTAAGTTCTTTATCCTGATATAATTTCATGAGTCTTCTCCTAATACACAGTAAATTACCCTGCTCAATCCTCAATGATTTAGTTATATTATACCTCACATACATACAAAATCAAACATCGCCAGGTCAGCTGTAGTACTATCAACACAGTCTGCTTTGAAAACATAGCCCTCACATTACTATTGTTATGAAATTTTACTATCCATGTCACACCACTAGATTTATTTGGCACTTGCAGTCGTGACTTGTTCTTCCGGAGGAATTCCTCTATAATTGAGCATTAGTTATTGTACCATTAAAATACAGTATTTNAATGGCAGTGGTCCAATGACCTGGTAGAAATATGCAGTGGGCACAGATTGCTCCAGCTCCAGGGCTTACTCATATTTCAGATGAGGAGTGGGCCTGTGCAGTTGAACTATTATTTTTCCACAAAAATGCCAAGAGACCGGGATGAATAGTCTCCTTTCATTATGCTCTGAAGGAAGAGGAAGACTAAAAGGTTCATGGAGAATTGTGTCCTTGCATAAATGTCAGGACAAAGTAAGGCTCCCTGTAAAAACATTTTCTTCACAGTCTTGGCAAGTATTTCCCTAAGAAATTCTGAAGAACTAAGCTCATGATGTCAGACATACTTTAGTGAGTATGAAGGATTAACATTCTGTATCTCTCTGCTGATCTGCTCACCACTATGGGAACCCAAAAAGGCAGAAGTAACCTTTTGGTTACTTTAACCTTTGCTTGAAGCAAGGTACAGAACTGTCACAACTCAGACCCAGAGTTCAGGATGCTAATTGATGAGAAAGACTGACCCTTAGGCATGTAATGTAAATAATACAGCTTACTGAAATCTTATTTCCATCCAAATATACATGCCAAAAGCAAAACAAATCCCTCAAGATCATTAAGAGGCAAGAGGACTTACTGGGATTTCAGCCTGTAGACTAACTTAGTCAGTTTGGTAAAATAACGTGTAGAATTAACAATTTTAATTTGCATAGCAAATAATATTCTAGTGTATATGAATATAATGTATATACAAAGTATCAAATTGCAGTATTATAAATATTTCATACTAAACTGAAATCAGTATTACATCATGCCCTCTTTTACAAAATAACATTTAACGGATAATGTGTTGTAAATGTAGTGCATCACCCTGGTGATTATACAGAATTCCCAAGTTACTCTCAGATATGGATAGAATAGTAATTTTGAAGAAAAAAAATCATTTTNAATTTTAAACAGATAACAGCACTTTCTAGCAAGTGTTTTTTTAGATACAAGTTTATTACCTAGTTACAGGGACGAAAAAAAAAATTGGCTAAAAAAATTTTTCCTTTTCTAGTNTAAGTACCAGTCTCAAAATAGCTTACAACCGTAAATGTTTTCAAAGTTTAACATAGTAGTCAATGATTTAAATTTCAAATCCTTAGAAGTATTGCAAACAAAATTTTATAAATAATAAGTAAACAAAATGATCAAAGGTGAATTGCCTTGAGAATAATATCAGGCTTACAATTGAAGTTGCTGTGGTTCAAGAATGGGAATCAATACCATACAGCAGGACTACACTCTGGCTCATATGACCATGCCAATATTTAGCATTCAAAGCTGCTGCCAATACAGCATTCACCTGAGTCACACTTAGGGCCTGCAACACTTCGGTTTCAATTAGCATTGCAAAGCTCTCTTTGGAACAAATCACACGTGCAGTGAATTTCTTCCTGAACTAGGTATCATTCCCTGCATTTGTATTTTTAGTTGTCATTACTCAGTAGCTAACCCTGTTTTCTATTTCTTCTGGCACAGTTTATTTCTGACTTTACCTCTGTTGTGCTACTTCTGAACCACATGGCAAACACTTTCAGCAATGATACAGGTTATGTAAACAATTTCTACCAGAGTTATCAGGGGTCCAGTAACCCTTTGAAAGCTAGAGGTAACTACATTTCACTACTGAGCCAGTACCTGCCACACTTAACTCTCCTGGGTGAGTGTCTGACATAACATAGACACAACATGCACTTTCGGCTTTTTTTTTTCTAAAATAAAACAGTTCTACTCAGTCATTTTCAATTTGACTTGACTTTAGGTATACTGCAATCAAATTAGTCCTGACAAACCAATAAGAGATTGGGCTGATGTTTGGATGTGACACCGTTAAGGAAATCTGTGTTGCAAGAAGGAAATTTAACAGCTGCTTCTGGAGGAAGCATCTTTATCACTGAGTCAGAGAGGAACTAACTGATTAGCATAATATTAAAGGCAGCTCCTCTGTCACAGGCATCATCACTCAGTTGATGTGTAAAAACCATTTATAAATATTAGCAATCATCTGGCATTTTTCAAAAGAACAGGAAAGTTAATCCTGTTTCCTGACTGAGTTTTGCATTGCATAATTACATTCTGACTACCTAAGTTCCCCTGCAATTTCAGTTAATTACAGTATTATTCTTACTTCCTGTCCTAAAGTTATTTGTGTAGTAACCATATCCTACTAGAGTGGAAGATGAAGTAAGCTCTGTGAATTATTTTGATTAATATGTAAAATGTTGTGCTATCACCTCACACAAAACCCCACTACATACTGGATATTATTCCCAACTAAAAAAATATGTGAAACTTTTCAGCAATTACATTAATGCTCAGTAGCCCATCTCTCAAGGGATGCCTGCATTACTTGACTAATAGATATAAATCTGTATGTAACTAAAAAATATTAATTCAGCCTTTTATTGAACATAAGCAAATGAAAAATCTCAAGTCTCTCCAAAGAGGTAAAAAGTATAAAAGAATAATATACATAGTATACGTAAAAGTACAGTCTTTTAGTACTTGCCATTGCCTTTTCCTGTATAACAGTGTAGAGGGCTATTTTACCCAACTCATCCACTAAAAACTACTATTGCTAGTTCTGAACATTGGAAAATCATTGTATTTTTCTTGACAATCATAAACGTTAGAAGCATAACTATTTGGGAAGCTACTAGAGTATTTTCAGCAGACCAAACAGGGCTGCCCAAATTAATGGCAAAGTGTATCTTAGCTGTATAAAAAATAATACAGAGTTTCTTAGTGTTCAATATAAAAAGAAGACTTTTCTTCATTTTTTGGTGCTAACTCTAATTTTGTAATGAACAGCAAGCCTTCTAACAGGTTCTAAAGGATAGGGCTTTATGCCTTTACTTTGCCATACAGTAGCCATAAATCAATCCATCATAAATTTCCTCACTCCTAAACTCGTTCCGACTCTGTATACATTCCTCTGTACTGCCTCAATGCCTACTGCTTTCTGTCACATCCTTCTGTTCCACCCAGAAACGCTTCCGTATCCCACTTACACAGACAGATCCAAAGCGTTTTCCTATCTGAACATACCCTACTTTGCCTTTCCCAGCCATCTCCTTCTAATTGTGGTTGTATCTAAAATTCCTTCATGGTTCAACTGCTGTAGTCCAGACCCTTTCCACTACTACAAAAATTATTTCATTCCAAGAGGCAGAAAAAAAACCCAAAGAAAGTGTGTCCTATAGGCACAAAAATCAAAGCCAAGGAAAAATATTCTCAGAATTATTTCAAAGCCAACACCACAAAAAAAAAAGTTCTTGAGAGAGGGGATGATATTGCAAGACTTGGCAACACATGAAGACAAACCGCCATGACAAGCTTGAGAAACTACTAGTTTGACTAGCAAATCTGAACAACAGATTTGTCAGTCTGTTCGTCTATTCCCCCACCTGCAAAAGGAAACCACAGTTGCACGCGGGTGGCAGAGTCCAGAGTCCCTGCCTCCCCTGGGAGCCACACTGCCACCATAGATGCAGTGATGGGCTGGGGTGGCTTCCAAGTGCCACCTGGTCTTTTAAAGGTTACTCAGCCTTTAGAAGGGGTTTTTCCCAGAGGCTAGCAATTTGGTTTCTCTTCATAGGGAGCAGCAGTTATCCTAGGAGCAGGGCTGAACTCCCAGGAACAGAATTATACCACTTCTATAGCCACCTCTTCTTCATGGTCACTCTCCATCTCTCTTTCTTGTTCTCTCTTCTAAACGGCTCCCCTTCCCTCTTTGTATGCAAAGACTCAGCAAGAATTGCATCTGGTGATACTTCCACACTCTCTTTGCACCTTTTAACATCTTTCCTCGTTATGAGCACGTAACACTTTCCAGCAGTGTTTTGAGCATTACACAGAAATTGAGACAAGTTACTTCTACATCCTTGCAACAGCCAATCTTCAGGTCATGCTCCAGAGCCTATGTGTTCTTATAAAAAACTGAGAAGAAATTAGTAAGTCACTGAAGAAATTTGGTACTGGAAAGTCTGTGCCTTTGAAACAAGTATTTCTGAAAGCTCTTTATTTTTTGTAAGGACAAAAAGGCTGGGCTCCTGTAATTACATGGCTATTATACTTTCTAATGTTTATATACTGGCAAAATGGGAACACAAAAATAATTCTACGTAAGCACATAAATAAAAACCCTTTCAGGCACTTGCATTTAAAATTATAGGCAAGGCCAGTTAAGGGAATTTGCAGTGCTAGAACATGCTGCAACATGTTGCAATACTGCCTGCCCACGGAGAAGAATAACCCTGTCTAAAAGTTGGGTTGGTTGCTTGGTTTCTTGGGGTTCGGGGGTGGGGGGGGGGCGGTATTTTGTGTTTTTTTGGGTTTTTTTTTACAGTTTCACTCTTGACATGCTTGTTTTGGAGCTCCTAAGGAGTGGGGAGTTCACATAAATGAGTTCATCACCTCCCATGCACTGAAGCAGTCTCCAGCCCTCAGGAGATATTTAGCCCAAGGAAGTGGAGAAATATCTGGCCAGCAAATTTAACGTGCTGGAAGGGGCCTCCTCTGCCTCACTGCTAGTATGGTGGCAAGACCCTCTTATCCCTCATCAGCAGAGGAAAATCCCTTCCACATTAAGTACAATTATAGGTGAAAATTGGCTGCCAATTTCTGAAAATCTGTCACTTTAGGTTTTAAGGGAGCTGGTTTCCTTTTCAATTTTAAATATATCTCACCCATATGGGAATAATACACAATCAAATCCAATATTTTTCCTACTGCCTAGCAGCTAAGTTATTTACTTGACTTTAACAAGACTTTTCTTTCCTCTTCCCAAGTTTGAGAGCAAGCACAAGCTGAGATGAGCTGTACTGCTGTATGAGCAGGCAGCCGCTTCCAACTATTTATTTGAAAAGAAGCAGATCTGTATGTTAGGTGGGAAGGGAGAGACTTAGTGTAGGCAAGGGAAAGAGGCGAAAAAGCCAAGCTTTAAATTTTTTATTGTCATAAATAATAAGTTTGAAACATGGGAATAGAAAATAGGAAACTTTCAGCGACTTGACACACCTCTATCCTACTGCTGGAAAATTAAGACAGTTCCGTAAGCTGCATCTCCCCTGAACTAAAAACAATGCACAAAGGCTGCTAAATTAGCCATGCAGACATAATGGCTATTAAAAAAATCCCACTTGTATGCTGTGCAAATCTGCATGTTCAACCTACATCCGTTCTTAAGCCACTACACTGAAGGTAAAACAAAGTTTTACTTGGTACCCTGTTTTTCCCCCCAAATTGTAGAAATAAAAACACAGCATGTTAACTATTTACAACTTCCTTCTCAGAAGACACAGGTAAAGAATTCATGCTTTCCAAAATGTAACCCTACACATCTGGCCAGCAAACATCTGGATATTTATCTTCACTCATCATTTCTTTCAGTAAGTCCAAAAACTGTCAGTTATTTCAGCTGAGATTCAGCCCAAGGGAGTACAAAAAAAAGTTACATCCTTCTTTTGTCCAGGTTTTATAAACTGCTTTTTACCTTTTTCCCTGGGATATCAGTAAGTATAAAAATAAGCAGTCTGGATTCTTTGACTGTGGTTTTTATTCTGTGACTATGTACTTCTGTAGTCACAGGGAGCATACATATGCAATTGAAATAATAACACAGTCATATCTGCAATGCATGCAAAACATCCTACACCTTTAAACAGGCTTTTATATATATTATATGTGTATATATATTACATATTCCAGACGAAACCACTCAAATCACAAGTAAGAATACAGACTGATTTGTGGATAAACTGTATAGCAAAACTTATGCCAATTAAACTTCAGATAGACAAAAAACAGGAAACGTATGATTCACTAAAAAAAAAACTTCACTTGCAGAACTATGGTAATGGAAGCCCTGCCTTTGGACTGAAGGTACTAGCCTGAAGAACTCACCCCTGAGTTTGTCCCTTACTCTGCCACCGTGCTAGGAAAGTCTTATCATCTGCTTGTGCTAATCTTCCCCTGTTTTACAGAAGGGAACAATGAAACTCATCTCCATTGCAAAACACTTTGCAGTTTAACTATGAAAAAAAACATCCTAGGAGACTCAATTATTTCCACCAAAGAAAGATATCGAGCAAAGGAAAATGTGAATAATTTCTGAATCTGAGTTTGCTTATCCTTACAATTCACTAATTTAAAGACACTGCTGTATTTAAAGTTTCTATATCTCTGTCCCGATATCCAATCTGAAACTGCTTAGCAAAAATTTTCAGACAAGAAATGAAAAATTCAGACTATGTAAAGAGTTTTTTTGAAGTTTTTTTGTTTAGCTGAGGTTGCATGCACTTCTTCCTAATAATTTCTCTCAACCAGCTTCATGCTTTCCAACTTAACTCTGCTTGGTGAAGTTGAAGTGCATTTACAAGAGGGGTAAACTTAATAATCATACCCATATTTAAAGAATAAAGAGCAAAAGTTAGTATTATGGCTTCTTAAAATTCTATCATTTAGTATGAATTTATTTTATTTGTGTACTGTGAGCACTTTACACACTGTCATTTGTTCCATAGGAATGCTGCAAAGCATTCATGACTCAGATTCATTTTAACCATATGGTCCATGGGAATCTGCTAATGCTATAACAAGCTTACATACTTAAATTTGCATTTCTCCATAATATTTTTAGACTATTTTTCAACTTTAAAACAACCAAAAAAATATTTTTAAGTAGAAAAACAACATTTATAATAAAGAAAAAAATCATGTTAGCCTGAGTGGGTAAGAGACAGCAGGAGAAGAGCAAAGCTGGAAATAGCAGGAAAGACTTTAGTGTTGGCTTTCACAGGTGCACTCATTCCTGCCTCAAATCAATTCTAGTCAACAAACAATTCAGGAAGAGTTCCTATTTTTTTAATTATTGCTTTTTACTATTGCTTTTTTAAAATTATTGGTTATTTTGTTTTTTAATATCTTACTCTCCAGTCAGAAGTATGTTAAATTAAAAGACAGTTTGGACTGAAAAACTCCTTTCATTTTTAATTTTGTAACACAGTATACTTTACCACATTTTAAAAAATACAACATTTTATTTTTATAACTACAAAATTTTAGGATCTCAGCATCCATATGTGTTAATGGTGACTAAAATTTAAAAGAAAATAAAAGAAACCATAAAAGCATGTAAAATACATGATGCACATTTAAAGCATATACTTTTCTTACACCACTGTGCTGTAAAGTTAATAAAATCCTACCTTTTTCTCTCAATTTAACAGGCCAGTTCTAGGTGATGGAAGCCATGAACATGACATCACTGATGTCTGAAATGATTCCTTGTGAAAACATGTCACATGCCATAGTGCTATTACAGGCTGAGAGTCTGCACTTCCCTTTCCATACTTCGTAATAGCTTTGCCCCTCCTGAACTCACAAAAATAAAATGGCAAGGTATGCTTACAATGACAGTGAAATTTATGATATATGTTCATTAAATTGAAAGGAATTCTAATTTTATTGAAGTTAAAAGTAGCACGGGGAAATCTCACCCATGTTTCACAAGGTCACATGTCCAGGTAGCACTGCACTCTCCAAAGCAATAGCCAGACCATTTCACTGCCAGTCAGTGTAATGTCCTCACCAGAAAAGCTGAGAATGGCCAGAGTTTTTTCAAAAGGAAAGCTTTTACGGGTTTCTGGAAAATTAGTAAGTAGATAGAACCAAGAATCCTCCCCCCAGACCCTACAAAATCCTGCACTTCCTTATGCATACGCACCAGTAAGATTTGATTAGTCACAATTTCTGTTTCCGAGCAGCAAAAAGAAATTTTCTGTTCCCATGAAGTCCTCAAAATAAGTAGCCCAGAGGCCATCACCTAGTGCTTAAATGCACGTACTTTACAAAATCCAACTATAAAGATCATAGAACAGCTGAGTGACTCCTATTTAGGATATCTGTCTTTCATACAGCTTTATACATGAGAACACTGTAGGTATCTTCTTGCAACAGGACGTTTACATTCTGTTTAGTACGTCTTCATTTAGAATAAAAAAGTAATTTTACTTTTAAAATAGTTAGCATTGATGAATTTACTCAGGTTTGACGTTTACTGATTCTTGAGAAAAACTGAGAAATATGGTAGGTTATAAAACAATAGTTATACCAAAAAAGGATTTACTGATAATTTTAGCTACTTAAAAAAAAAAAAAAAAAAAAAGAAAAAGGGAAAAAAAATCTAGTTAGTAATTTCTATTAAGCTACATCTTCCACCAGCATGCTGCCAATTTAGATAGAGTGTGACGTGGCAAAGATTACCCTTCCTACACTCAAAAAAGCAGTTTTGGCAGTTTAGTACTTTATTAAGGCAATAAAGATGCATTGAAGGAAACATACATGCAAAGAACATTTCCCAGACACAATAATGTTTTGTCTGCTCCAGACACACTTTAAATGTTAATTGCCAATCCTGAAATGCAAAATGAAGTATTTTAAATGGTAATGGCCTCACTAGAGTTTTAGCAAGCAAGGAAAACTATTACAGACATTGAGCTTCTGGAAATCTGAGTAATATCCTGAAAGGAACAGCCTGCCTTTTGGGGCTTGGGATGGAATGCACTTTTATTCTGCGTTAAAAAGGCATTCTAAATTTCTCATTGTCCTTGGTGCTAATACTGAAGAAATGGGATATTTTAGGAATGTCCTGCTGAGGAACAGAAGTGTGATTCTAAGGCTTTCAGAGTGGCACATCTGCCCAGGAGGAGAACTGGGTCTGTGTACCCACTCCACATGCCCCAGTCACACAACCACATACATGCCACAGGAACCACCTTACCCTTCCCTGCAGGTAGATTGTCAAGAGGCTCCAAAGGTAAATTCTGCACAGTTTGAAAAGAAATTTCAATAATGACCAGGCAATTTTTACTAGTACAGGAGGAGAAAAACATTTCTTTTGGTTACAGAGAAAGCATAAGCATCTCGCTGGGCCATCTGTTTTAACAATGCCTTTCATTCCCCTAGGCCTCTGCTTCTACTTTAAAACTGTGACAAAAAATAGTTACCACTGCTGCTGTTTGATGAATTATATGGAGTGTGCTTTTACTCAAAGTCTGATTCCTTACAATCACAGTTTCACATCATGGATTAAAAACAGTTGTTGGATTTGGTACCTTTGACTGCTGATCTGCTGATTTCAACAGATTGGTAAAACATGGAAGTGACATAAAAAGGAACCTTGCCCCTCTTCAAATACCTCACCAGCCCAAGACAAAGTCCTCCAGCAAGACTGTGCAGAGATGCTGTGTCATAAACTGAGGTAGCATCTCCAAAATCACCGCAGTTGGTTTTAGTTTAAAATGAGCCTAGATTTAAGTGATTTTTTGCAACTTCTGCAGGAACTAGATATTAGGCTTTAGCTGAAGTAAGTAACATGACTTCAAATTAAGTCAAGTGAAACAGAAATATATATTCTCAGGTGGGTTTTCACTTAGTCATGAAATACAAGTTTCTAGCATAAGATACACATTCAAAGTTTAAGACAAAAAAAGAGTAAGAGAAGATAGACATAGCTGGACTTCTTTCCCTGAATGAGTAATTGAACTATCAAACATACAGTTCTCTCTCTTCAACTTATGAAGTTACCAGATTGAAGGTGGTTCTAGAATGTTTAGGAGGCCAAACCGTACAAAAGAACTATTTCAAACCTTTTTGCAGGTAAAACTTCAATAAGATCTTCGAACTACTGCAGAAGAACTACTTTATCTTCTTCCACACTCACTAACTGAAAAAAGATTCACTTTAAAACTTGGATAATTCACATTTTACTTTATGTTGTATAACACCTTAAAAAATACAAGTGTTATGCACCATTTCATTGGTTTTCAGCAGCACACTTGAAAAAGTATGTCAAATGAACTGTTTCCCTGCAGTGAGTTGGACGCTTTCGCACTCACCTCTCCACTCAGACGAAACAGGGATTATTTTTTTCTGTGTTTAAAATTCAAACATAGCCTAGAGGGCAGCACTAGCCAAGCATATGAATGTGTGAAGATAGCTGATTTTATGAATGGCCAACCCATGCTAATTTATAATAAACTTTCTTCTCCCACTTCTTCACATTTTCTAATGTTTTACTGAAAAAGCATGTTGCAAACTTGCCTTTGTGCAAGAAGATCCAGAACTTTTTCCTTAATATGTGCTCATTAAGCATCAGGAAAAACCCAGGCACTGCAGGTAGAAAAAAGATGAAATTCTACACTCCGGACACCCACAGGTACTTCTAACTAATGAATATCTATACAGAAAGCCTCTAGAAGGCCAATTTATTATGTAAATCCTCAAAATAGGAAAATAAGTAATACTTAAAAGGAGTATTAACCTTGTGCTGGCCACTTTCCCAACCATAAAATGACAAACAAGGAAAATGGAGGAATAGTTTCTTTTCCATTTTGTACTGCGAAGCTTGCCAGGTCTTTTTGTGGTGGGACCTTGAGAGAAGATAAATACTGCTGAGAGGAGATGGAATTACCATCTGAACTTTGGCATAAAAATTGTGTCATAATATTTTCAGCTCACACTTTCATTAACACGTATTTCATGATATTTAAAATATACATTGTCTCTGGAATGAGAAAAATAAAAAATAAAAAAGATTGCATTTGTACTCATATCAAGCTCTAATTCATAACAGTCAGAGATCTGTCTCTCCCAGTAATCTGTGGAAAGAAAAGCAATTACCAGATATTTACAGAAAACCTACAAAAATCATGGCAAGCGTAGTGTTGAAGCCAGACCGTGGAGTTGAACTCCTCACCTACAGCAATAAGTTATGTCCTACCCTTCACTACATTGTATTCCCACTCCAGACCACATCCTACAGCAGATGTAAAGAGACAAAAATCCATGGCCAATCACTTTGTCTGACATCCAACCTATTGGCAGAATTGTTACTACCATCATTCTTAATTATCTCTGACATTTAAAATACTTAGAAAATCCATTCACCCGTAAATGTCTTTTGGATATTCAGAGATTAAAATTAAGTAAAAACTCTCTAGTGGATTCCCTCTTACTTCCATCTTCTGAGCTCTTCAGGTTACAGAGAATTCTCAAAAAGTCAATTATTATCTCATCATGTCTAAAGTAAAATAGGAAGAGGTTTTAGCTATCTGCTATATGCCAAAACAAAATTAATAGACTAAATGAGTCAACCTCACCTCCTATCAGGACATTATTCCTGCCAGTATACAAGAAATCAGTCTTTCAAACAACAGGAACTTGTTATGAACAATAACAACCTGAAAACAATACAAGCAGGCTCCTATAATTTTATGGGACCCTAGACATTGCGTATCAGGAAGCCTCATTGCAGCTGATGTAGTTTACAGGTGAACTTTCTCAACAAAATGTACATTTAAATATGAAAAGGAACGGCAACCTCTTGATTTGCTATGATTGACTTTGGTCTTCTACAAATTCAGTGTCCACTCAAAAAATTAAGACACATAGTAAAGGAGCACCTCTTACTGCGAAAACATAAGAGAATGGCAGAAGACAAGTTACAAAAACAAGCATATAGAAATAAAAAATTACGTAGTTTATTTACAGTCAACTTGAATGGCAATTAATGAGTCATAATCACCTGAATTATGTACTTATTTTCAATTCATGTTGTGTTGTCTGCAGGTATTAGACTAGAATCAATCAGAAGATGGAACAGAAAATATGACAACCAGCTATTGCTTTTGCTATTTTTGTGAGGCTAGTAAAGGCAGCATTTTAATATCCTGCTCTCACAAGCCTGTCTAAAAAGTAAGAAAAAACCACTGACAGAACAGCAAAAAAATGTTTTCTGTACAATTCACAATAAGAGAATATTTTTCTCTTAATCATTGTGTATCAATTCCCTTTGCAATCAACACAAGCTGTGACAAGAAAAAGAGCAGAGCCTCATCCAGTCACTTGACAGTTACCAACATTTTCTATCTTTCACCGGGGTGAAATTAAATTTGCTTCATTTTGGATAATCAGTATGGTACTGAATTCCTAGTCAGGTAAACAACGACATCTTCACACACGAAAAAATAAGCCTAAAAATACCACCACCACTCAACCCTCTCCCCTCTTGGCATGTAAAAGAGTTACAAATGGCAATTTGTATTTCTAGGGGAATACAGATTTTCCTGAAAAGCAAACCTTGTAAGAAAAGTCAGACACCATGTTATTATAATAAATTTCCCATAAATCCCAAACTCTTTAAATACAAAATTATTTCAATACACTATCAATTTTTAATATAAAATCTACATAACAAGTCCATGCTAATACACTGAATTAAGACAAGCACATTATAAAAGTAGATGAAAGGAGCACTTCAAAGGCAGGAATGGGTCAGATAAATAAAGATAGTATAATCATATAATTTCAATACAGCCTCCAAAAATTATCAGCAAATATATAGATGGTGAAGAGACTTTGAGCCATGCTGTGTTTTTCTCTAGCAGGGCTAAACCCATCTCCTCATGCAACAACAAACACAGTATTGCACTGGTGTCCAGTAACACATTAGGATTATTATTACACAATATCTATATATTTATCAGAAAGAACAACAGGACTGGGTTTTACTGTTACACATTCCAGTTATTTTAATGGCATTAATCTTGAGACCCTACCTGTGCCAATTTATCCACTCTGGCTCCTTATAAAACAGTGAGTTACCTGCCCGTGCACTACTGACTCAGAAAATTGTCTGTTCTCTCTCAAGTCTCCACTTAATCCCGTAGATTCTCAGCTAGCACGTCTGGCTTATGTCCTGCTCCATGGCTAAACTGACCTCTGTGACTACTGAGTTGAACTGTTAAGAAAGAAATGCAACACAGCCTTGTTTTTTAACATGGTTTATTTCAGTGATCTTATGCACACAGTCTCCATGAATTATTTTTTTTCAGGACTGAGTGGGTTGTGAACTGCAGCACAGTGTAGGAAAGAGCAGCCAGAAACTTCTGAAGTCAGTTCTGCTGCTGAAGGAACTGTAACAAAAGATGCTCATGGGGAGAAGAGGCAGAAGCAATGTAAGTCATGGCTAAAAGAAACACCCTTTTTAAAAAAGTTCTTTAAAACAGGAGATAAAAAGTTCACAAACTTCCAAATATTTGAAATCTTAGAAAGAAAAATTTCTCAACATCCTCAGCTGAGATATTTTGCCAGAGTCTGAGGCATCATCTTTTGAAGGACAAAGCTGAAGTTAGTTTTCAGGATTTCTTTCTTTGTCCTCTGACCCTTCAGAAGCTGGCCTTGGCCAAAAGGTCAGTCTTGTGGAGTGGGAGAATCTGAGAAGCTTGGAGTCTATTGCTCTAGTATACACCCAGTGTAGAAAGCTCATTTCTCATCCACTATAAATAAATTCAAAATTATTAAGAGATACATCATTTAACTCAAAATTTTATGTAGCAGCTGGGGAATCTGCTGAAGATATACTCATCAGTTGAGGTCTGTTTTATGACCTCAGATGTAACTCAAACCATAAGCTCATATTGGCTCGGCCTTTGCTGACAGGGACCATGTCACGTATCCCGCAGGGCGGCTGGAAGCCACCAGCGGACAATGGGGCGAGTGGCTGACACCGGCCACCGGGGCTCAGGCAGAACAATGCAGCTGCTGCGGAGGTTGGCCCTGCTGAAGGAAACTCTCTTCTCCCAGGTTGTCTGAGGGGAGGGACACTGAAGCAGTGGAAATTCCCCAGCAGTAAAAGAGAACAAAAGAAGAGGTGTTGGGAGCTGCTGTTAAAAAGAGACAGTTTCTTCCAGGGCCTGAAAGAGGAGAGGAGATTCCCCCAGCTGACAGAAACACACTCTGTTCTGCAGGATGTGATCCCCCGGGAAGTGTAGATTAAAAACTACTCCCTTACAGAGCATCAGAGCCTTACAACTCCCCACTATTCCCCACTGGAGCACAGGGTTGAGCACACAGCTGCTGCTGAGGGACCCGCTCAGGCCGGGGGTGCCCCTGGGTCCTGCAGAGCCCCCCACACCAGAGCTGGCCACCAGACACCCGCAGCCGGGACCTGGGCTCAGCACCCACACCCGTGTTTTTGCATGGATCTGGAATTCTCTGGATTTCCCCCCATGATTAAAAGGTGTGGCTGCTGAAGAAATCAGTTTACAGAGCCTCCAAATTCCTTACTGCCGTTGTCATTTGTCTGCAACAGGAGTATCCGCGAGGCCGGGGCGCGGGGAGGGTGTGCTGGGGCTCAGTGCTGCTCTGGGACCACCAAATCCCCCTTACTAGCAGGACTAACTCTACAAGGTCTCTGCACCTGGAGAGGAAACTTGAGGAGTAATCCATGTATGGTAGATTAAAATACCTGGTAAAAATCCTTCAAACCCACACATATCCTTCCCCCCCCAAAAAAATATTTAAAATAAAACCTGGGATTTTACAGCATACTTTTCTTAGTAGTACAGCCAAAATGGATGTTTTTACTGAAACAAAGGGAAAAGTTACATTGATTTATAAATTCATTTAAACGCCACGAGAAAGAGCAGTGGCTAAGTAGACCTGTTGACTGCCATGGCTTTTGGATCTGACCCAGAAGAATGCTGGAATAAGTGGTGAAACACTTTACTTTCGAACTTTTTAGTGGCTACTGCAAACAATGGAAAATACAAGTACATACTTAGAATAACTCTATCCTTTGCAAAATGAGATCACACCTAAAAATACTTCCTTTTGTTGCTGTATAACTTCAGTTTAGGATAATAGCTATTACATGCATATTGTGAAGAAGAAAAAATATCTCCTCAAATGCTAGTAAAAATTTTATATTGCAAGGTAGGGTTTCTGCTACAGAAGAAACTTTAAAATCTGTAGTGATTGAAGACAATTTATGAAATAGTAGAATGAAAAATCTAGTTATTCATGGACAACGTGAAATAAGGTAGCAAAAAGGCCAGGGGATTGAGTTACCAAATTATTGCTTGCAGTCAGGAAAATCTACCTGATGTATCAAAATTATATCAGCTTCTAAGAAACAACTGTAAAATGTACCTAAATTTTAGTTTTTCAGTTTGAAACAATTAGTGCTATTATTTACATCCCCATGCATCTAGCCCACACAGCTTGAATTTCCTGGAATATACATGTGCTATTAATTTTTAACTTTGCTGTAGGATCCAAGCCTGAATCACCAGGCCCTGTCTCGTTCTAGTGCAGAGGTGTGTTTTGTCTGCTTGTACCAGCGACTTTCCCAGTGCCCCTTCTTCTTAATTTGCAAAGATATTTCTCATGACTTTTTAAAACCATCCCCTACACTTAAATTTCTTCAGCAACTTCCATTGCAGCTGACTTTTGCAGCTGTGTTGCCGTGCTACAGATTTCACCATTGACCAGAAAAGAGTGTTGGTTAAACTAAAATCTCCAGTTAGAGTGATTTTCTACAATGTTTCATCAGTTTCCTGCTAAGTAGCACAGATCTAACAGCAAACAGTATTTCTGTAACCTGAAGGAGAGTAAATTAACATTTATACAACAGCTCAGCACTGACCTTCTTAAGAGAAGAGCAGCATTTTCGTAGAGTTTCTTCAACTCCATTACATATAATATTGGTTTGTATTTTAATTCTAGAACACCGATTGAGATTAATTTCAAAGTATTCCATCAAAAACATAGAAAAACAGAGAAGAGTAAAATTGCTGCAAGAACAGAAATTTATCCATTGCTTTAGAAAGTACAGAGATGACCCTGTTCCCTTCTCTGCCAGTGGGAATTTTACCACTGACTCCAGAGAAAGCACAGCCAAGCTAGTGATTTTCTAACACTTGAAGGCAATTATTTTTATTTCAAAACACAGGAATAGCCTCCTGCTCTGGTCCAGTTCTCAGCCTGAGGCTGTAGCCCTGCCAGCACTGTTAATGTCATTGTTTGTGGAGCGTATTCCCAGTCTCCGTACACCCACGCAGGGCTCCCAGCTCCCGGCCGTGATGTCCCCCTCGACACATTGTTCCAGCTCCCCCCGCTTCCTTGCCTCCCGCCCCGGCCCCCCACCATTGTTGTCCCCTTACACCCACCCTGCATTGTTCTCACACCCGCCTGCCATCCCCACCTGGGAGTGACCCTTCCTCTCTCCCACTCCTCGCAGCAGCTCAGGCTCCTTTCTTACCTACTTCCATATATTCCACTGACCTATTGGCAGCAGAGCATTTTCCCTTTCTGAAAGCACATTACATAAAGTATCATTACTACATCCCACAGCTTCTGCGAGCTGTGGGCGCTTGGCTTTGAGAAGCCCAGTCCAAAGTCTCTTAAAGAACAAGAAGATTCTTATTTCATTGCTACAGACTTTAGGTCAGGGCCAGAACTAGGATTGATAGAAACTGTTATTGCATTTTCGGATAGGTTAGAAAAGGCTAGAGCTGGTATTTGTAGTCACTAGAGAACAGAAATATGTTAAGAGACAGACATACATGTATAGAAATGACTGACATGATTTACACAGGCCCCATTATTTTGGCAACCTTGCTTTTTACTGCTCTGTATTTTGTACATCCACCAGATTATTTTGAAATAGTTATCTGTACTTTGCTGTATTTTTCATACAGGCATATAGGAATATTGAACCCAAATTTTTATGTACTTATTTTTTTTTTCTTACCTTTTTTAAATGATACTTAATTTTCTCAGTTGAACTGCTTTCAAAATGATACTCCTTCCTCTCAGAAAATCATGTTTACTGAATAGAGTATGAGGCATAAACTGTTTTCCATGCTTAAAGTTTATCTTTTCTAACCCTCATGAAGAAGAGCAACTATATATGCTTAGAGTAGATTAAGTATAGAAACAAAAATAAATACCTCGTTTTATTAGTAGATAACTAACGTATTGTGTATTTTCAAACACGAAAAACTTGTTAAGTCTTACCATGGCTTATGCGATGAAAGCAGTAGTATGCAAAGTCCACTCCCAAAAGTGTCAAATACCACGTCGATGGCGAGTCCCAGGGCAGTTCAAAGAGTCTGTAGTTATTCCATACGTATATGTAACTAATTAAGTCAATACTTCTGAATAAAACACTGAAATAGAGATCCAAAAATTTTTATCAGTAATTCTGTCAGTTTTAATTTCAGAACCTTTTCTATATTTACAGTTTACCAGCTGGGAGTCTTTTTAGAACACATAAAACCAGTCCCCAAGTTCTTAAACCTCTGTCAAGTAATACTACTACTGACTTCAGTGAAACTTTTGCTTAGAGTCTACAAGGTTTCTAAAACCAACTCTCACCCACTCACCACCCATGTTCTGGTATTCAGGATGCTCAAAGGCTGAATTACTCCCATGCTCTGCAGGTGTTACGGTGTTGCTGTTTTCCCAGATCTGGAAGAAACCCATGCTTGCTAACTAGTGAGTCAGAAGTGACTGAAGTGTAGCAGCAACTTATGCTGGAACACTAATGTATGGCATTAAAATACCTTGACTGCTTCCATTATAAGAAAGAACATGGAAGGGGACAGGACTTCTGGGAGCAGTGAAATGTTTGATCTGCTCAGCATATTGCTTCGCTTCAAAAGAGGATAAATGCAGCAGGAGGAGACAAAGGCCAGTGCCTTTGAAAAGAAGGGGAAGGGCAATTGGTAGAGAGAAATGGCAGGATTGCCAGAAAGGGACAGAAAAAGTCATGAACTTGCAAAGGTAAGGAAAGCCACCGGGCAACAGCTCTTACTGCTGCTGAGCTCCTGGACTACAGGGACAGAGCAGCTACCCCTGACCTAACACAGGCTCAGCACTGAGACCAGGAGAAGGAGAAAGAAAGTAGCTCTGGAAGGGGCAGGCCAAACCTAATAGGAACTCTCGACAGCTGCTAAGATTAATACAAATTTGGGTTGCCACAGTCACACCCTCCCTTCAATACCCTACCACCTCATTTCACCAACTGGGGCTCTGAGACATCTCCAAACAAATTGCTTTGATTTTGCTGGGTGAGTTTTTGGATGAATCAGGAAGCATTAAACCCAGGTATGAATGGCGAGAGGCTGTAGGCTCTGGGGTGGCCCAGGTGACAATTGGCTTAGGTAGCTGTGAAAAGGTGCTGCAGCTGCAGATGGATATATATTTAAACTGGCATTTTTGTAGAAGAAACTAGTCCACAGCAGGATTTATAGCAGATTCCTCACAACTCTGCCAGCTAGTTTCCTTTGCTGTGTGTTGAAAATGTAGGGAAACTGGTGAACTGAACTGTGTCAGACTCTGAAAAGCAGCAAACAGAAAAAAAAAAAAAAAAGTAGGGAAAAGATACTAATTATAGAAAAGTCACAAACATCCTTTTTTTACATATCAGTGGATGAAATTCACCCCACTTTAGGGCCTAAGAGTAAGAAATAAGATAATCACACACACAAAAAGTAGCTCTCAGATGGTATGCTGCTGCTATTTTTTGGCGGGGAGGTGGAAGAATTATCAGCAACGTCTTTGTACAAAGGTGTGCAAGACTTTAAAAACCTATTAAAAATATTCATAGTTGAAGAAAGACTCTGGGATAAAAATTGAGGGAGCGTCCAAAGAATACTGCAGACAGCACACCTGCAGACACTACTTCAATAGAAGTGGTAACAAACTGCACATACTGGTGTCACAGCCATGCAAAATCTCAGCTGAAGGACAGACCAACATCTCTCTTTCACGTCAGTCTCATCTGGAACTTCACCTTACATTGAAATCAGCTGAAAGATTCTTTGTGCACCTCTGTCCACATCTGCTCATTCTCATCTTCGTACCACTTCTCAGAGGTACTTCTTTCAACACCCTTCCTTTTTTGTCTTTTTTTTTTTTCCCCCCCCACCCAGATAGATTATTTTTGATTTAGTTTACAGCACGGCCACAAAAATACTAGAACCCGCAAAACTGAAAAAGGATTTTAGTTTCCCTTTTAAGACTTTTTTCACACATCTGGAAAACATCCCTGAAAACAGTCTGGCCATGCCCTGTCCTTTTGGGCCACTGCACTGAAACAGAAGGGAAGCTCAGCAAATGTGGTTGTTTCAGCTTGCAAGCCATCCCCCGTGCTATAGCTGAACCTTGCAGTCACCTCTATCTTTGTGCAAAGACATCCATTCAGAGCTTTTATACTCCTGGCATTAGCACCTCTTCCCATAAGTGTTTTGAATAAAGCTAGAAGAAAACACTTTGAGCTTCTGCGGTGCTAGTTTCATTATTAATAAAGAAAAAAGTTATCTGAAAATCCCAAGCTCCCAATAAGAGCCTGCAAGCGTAACAGTATCACATCCACCATTTTATCCTGAGAGCTGAAGCACCACAAGTAGTTGTTGCTCAGAAAGAAAAGAACTAATACTTTTTCCACAGCCAGGTGCACATCTTACCTACAACTCATTCCCAGCTTTACTATAATCATACCAGTTTTTCTCTCAAATAAAACCAAGACACAACAAACCCCATGAAATTTCTTTCACTTCAGCAGCTCGACCATGAAGAATTTCTCTTGACTAGCATGGACAGGTGTATCTACCACTTCAAAAACAACTTGGCTATGCCCATAAGGTGGACCATACACACCTGGAACATGTTTAATTTTCATAAGAGCTGTGTTCTATAAATATTTTTAAAGAAGATTATATGTGTCTAAGCAGATTTTTGCAATTCACCTCATGAGGAATCTGTAAAGTTCAGTATAAATTCTCAATCCATTTCACAACAGGTCAGAAGGGAGCTGATATTATTCAAACACAAAGAAAAGGGCATTTCTTAACATCTTTTCAATGACCAGGAAATTTAAAACACCTCTTGCAACATGGAGTATCAGTTATTATTAGGTACTGTTTTCTTACTTTATTCTTCTGCTTTTATTAACATATAATGCCTTTGCAGTACATCCAAAGATATGTGACCTGGAACATTTCCTCCATTTTTGATCAGCTTTCAATATTTCACCCTAGAGTCCTTTTTTTTTTCCACAGGCTGAGGCCAAGGTGTAAACCTCGAGCTAACCCTGCAACACATTTTTATATATGCAATTTGCTGTACATTCTTTCCTTCATGCTTGAATCACAACTCTACAGGATATAACGTTAGCTGATTACTGTAATTAATTTAAAGTAATCCATCATATTACTAGGCAGTGCTGGAGAAAGAAGAGTTGCTTAATTAAGTGGGGTTTTTTTTAAATTTACAGTGTGATAGGAAAGACCAAAGCTTGCATTCAATTACAATTCTGAAAGTTCACTTGGAGTTTTAAAGGTTTATATTCCCCCTTTTTTGCCCCTCAAGTTCCTTTTTCACTTCTTGAAAATACTAAAAGAACTTTAAAAACTTTTTCCTCATTTAAATGTGATAACCATAAATGCAACAGAAGTGAACAGGTAATACTTTTGTCATCTAGTCCAATCCTCTGCATAAAGAGTAATAAATCCTAAAACAGACAGACTGTATAGAAAACCTTATACACATTCCATGGATTTATCTTCTTGGATTTTGAACATTGCTGCTGAAAATTTCCTCATCATGTGGAAAACGCACTTAGGCAATTGTTATGACCTTGAGAGTTCTTGTCTCCTTGTTTCTAAAGGTCATACATACTTTAATTAATGGGAATAATATTTGTTTTTAATAAACCATTTCCCCCTTCACCTTCCACTGGGTCAGATTATCACTTCCTCTAATTAAAAAAGTCCAAGAAGGAAATTCTGGGAGATGAACTCTCCATGTGGAAATGAAGATCTACTTATTCTAGATCCCTATGGGATAATGAAGGAGGGAAAAGGTGGAAGAAATTCAATTGGAAGAAAAGGCAACTGCCCATTTCAAAGAATACAAGGTCCTGTTTTGCTTCCTTCAGTCACAGAGGCTGAAACCACACCTTTAGGAAACTTCTTCCATGGTGCCCAGGACAGTCCCCAAAAATGAAAAGGGTCAGAGACAGGAGCTGTTGTCTCTTCTCCAAGCATGGAGGAAGATCTGCGTACCAAGAGTGCATACTCCAAAGAAACTGCCTCAGCTCTCACCACTATTGCAGTCACCACCTCACATCACACTGGGAACTGACCTGGTGCCCCTGAGCTAAAAACACAACCCTACAGCTGGACCTACAAAAGCTCTGCTCTCAAGGGCTGTAACAGACTTGCATCCTTGGAGGTCAGGCACAGAGGGAAGCATGTTAAGACACCCTGGTCACAAGGTTATATTATCATTAAAAATAGTGAGATATTACAATACAGTTTCCCTGGGTTAAATAAATTCTGTTTTCCTAGCCTGATTCAAACTATATAAATGTGAAGTTTGAAAATGCTGAACAAAGGCAGTTTCTCAATAATTTTAAGTTATTCAGACCATTTATGTAACAGCAGGATACATGAATAATTAAATGCTCTGTAAGGTTTTATTTCAGAATGGAAAGCATAAGGATTTCCATTTCCAAGGATACTCATAGAGTTTTCTTTTCCAAATGAAAAACTGGCTCCAGTCACAATTGAAATAAACATTTTGATAACATGACTTCAGGAAAGAGAAGAACGGGGGAAAGGAGGTAGAGGAGTCTTGAGAAAAGATCCATTTGTAAAACAAAGCAAATCTGCAGCAACTGAAATCCCCTTTTATTTCCTGTACAGGTGCCAGGTCTTGAACGGACACCCAATTTATTACCTTGTCAGCTGACTTATTAGGGTTGACACAAATCGAGCTGAAATATGCCTGACACACTGCAGTCAAGGCTTTTTTCACGCTTTAGCACAAAGCCAAACTTTCCACAAGGTGGAGGGAAGGGGAGAGGGAGCTGTGGGAGTTCTATTCCCTGTTTTCTATCATCAAGATGAATACGATCTCCTCTCCCATTCTTAATATGCAAAACCAGTCATGAAATAACCCAAGGCTAAAAAATAATTCACCAAAATGATACAGCTGGGAAATTATTATCAGGCTCTGGAAAGCCCCTGATTACAGGAAATAGCACCTACATTTTGAGAAAATGTTCCCACCAGACACAAAAGCTGAGTCAAAGCCTCTCCTCTTCCTCAGTATGGCTTTCTTCTCCAGCATTTTAGCTTAAACAATACAAACCTCCAGTTTTCCTCCAGGAGAAAAGAAAATATCAAATTCAAAATGAAATAAAAGGGAGGTGACTCAGGTATCCCTACTAGTTGTATTGTACACAGTCTTGCACAATATTTTGCCTGACAGAGCCCCCCTTTTATTCACCAAACCTATTCCTATTGTACTTCACTTTTTATCCTCTAATTTATGACATTAATATTAATTTACAGTAGTGGGTGGAATAAAATGTGAAACTACAGGTGTTGGAAGAGAAATAGCAACAGTGGTACACTTTTTTATTATTAAGTTCTATCCTGCTATAGAATTCAAGTCACTTGTTTACCTTTGCTCATTTATACATAAATAAAGTAATCAATTAAAAATTCAACACCAATATTTTCATGAGAAGTTACACTA
>VYZQ01031120.1:17718-31171 GCA_013400655.1 Mystacornis crossleyi | reverse complement strand
CGCTCAGCTCCGCCGGGACGGCGCGCCCCGCCCGCCCCCGCGCCGCCCCGCCGCGGCCTCACCCCGTGGGCCCGAGGCCTTCAGGGCTTCCGTGGGGAAAGCTTGCAATTTCTGGCTTGCTCGCATCCTGCTGTTTCGGAGGTTTGCTTGGGTTTGGGGGGCTCTTTTTTCGTACGCGTCATCACTGCCTGGCCCACTTCTGGAAGCTGCGAGAAAGTTCTCGCGCACCCCAACTCCTTTCTCACTCTCAAAAATCTCAGAAGCTCAAAAATCAGCAGAGCTCAAGCCACCTTTTCTCAATTTTAGACAAATTTCCACACAAAAATAAAATTTTTTTTGCTCAGGTTTGGGCTATCATAAAAATAAAATGTTACGGGTTTTGAGAAACAAGCCAAGGCGTGCTCGTTGACTCCTTTGTTCAGCTGTATCGGTCAGTCCAGCATTCTTCCCATTAAAAGTTTTTATTTTTGGATAGGGCTGATCATGGGTCAGTTTTATATAGCTTTGATNATCTACGAATATTTATTTAGGCGAATTTGGAGGCTCTGCCACCTGTCTAATGTTGGAAGGTGCAAATCCCCACAGCTGTAGCCATGTCATCTACTGTCCTAGAAATACTTCCATCCATCTGATACCCCGTAGATCACAGATCCAAGATGCAAATTCCACTATAGTGTCTTGGAAAAAAAAGAAAAAAATCCCACACTATTTAAGAGACACTAATGTAATCGGTTTACACACACACATCACTATTACTGCCTTTTAGAGGGAATTACTTGAGCCGAGGCCTTCATATGTTACCAGCTCTAGAATTTTTTTTGTTCTGTGTTGAATTGAGCTCAGACATCCACTTCTGTATCTGTACCAACTAAAGGGGTTACCACTCCAAGACCTCCTTGTAAGGCTCATCAGGTCACTATTATATCTACTTCCAATGAATCCAATGGATATACTGCTCTTGTAATTGTTCCCTAAACAGTCAAGAACAGCAGCTGGAGAGGGACTGTAGATAGCTGCCACCTGCCCATAACACAGCCAGAAGAGGACAGATGAACTCTGCCTAAGCTCAGACCAAACTCAAAGAACTAAAACAGCTATGCCACTACAATTCTTCTATATGCTCACCTAGGCAAGCATCAAAAGATCTGTTCTAGCAACAAATGCACTGTCAGGAGGGAAATCTAGTACAGCTAACCTAAGACAGGAATTTAAAGAAACTATAACTTTAGTGGGAAACCTTTTTTAGTCTTTTTTTTTTTTTTGTGAGAAATATTCCTTTACAAACTTATCCCAACAATGCTCTACAACAGCAGAAGTCTGCAGGCATTTTCATAATTCAAAGTATTAGGATCCTTTCACAGACTTACATCTGTGTGCCTAGTAAAAAATTCCAGGTTTGGCTAATGTCTGAGCTGAATATTGCACATGGGAGAAGAAAGCCCAAGGATGTTAAGGAATGCTGCAGACAACATTCAGTTGGAAATGCGGGAACAGTAAAAGGGACTGAGATAGTAGACAGAGCCGGAGGGAGGGATCAGCTAGGCAAAACCATCAAGCTTCCTCGATCTTCCTCGGTCATGACGCTATAGCTTAGTTGCAAAACACCTCTGAGGACAGCAGTCCATTGACCAGACACTGCACACACAGGCTGGGCTTGCAGCATCTTTCTGCTTACCCTATGCAAAAGGGCAACCTTTGCTGATAACATCCCTCAGCGAGGGACTGCTGCATACTACAACTCCCAGAAAGCTGCTGACGGTGCTGCACTGGCCTGCACAGCCCATGACACCCCCACTGCAGCCTGACAGCAGCTCCTGCACAGCAGTCCAAGGTATACCTGGCAGCAGAGCTAGTCAGAACTACCAAGACCTGTGTAAAAGGAGCAGCTCTTCAGTGAGGCTGGGCTAAATTTACTTTGACAAGGGGAAAATAGTGTTTATCTGCTGTCTCTGTGAACAGCTGACATCGATCTGCGTTCAGAAGGAGCTGACAGTCAAGATATGTGCAATAGGTAGGACAGAAGGGAGCAAAGGTATCTTCTTGCAAGCGAATAAACTGGCAGGGTGGGAGGGGAGGGAAAGATATGCTGCTGCCTGCTGACAAGAGTTCTCACCCTTGACCTCTGTACTCTTGCCTTGGATATTTAGGACACAGCACTGTCCCAACACAAATATTTGTTCTTAACTCTCTTAAACAACCTTTATTTTTTATTTTAATTAGAAACCTTTTATTTTTCTGTCTTTGACTGAGCTTGACTTAAGGGCAGAGAGAGACCTGACTTTTTGCTTGCTTTAAGAACCATAATAGCCAAACACAGTATCATATTTTCTGGTTTCCTCAGTTCAGTTTGCTGCCACTGTTCCTCTTGTCAGTGCTGCTGGGTATAACGTCAGCACCTCAGACATTTGGGGTGCTTCTCCGAAAACCTCAGCTCTTGGTGCCAGGAAAAATCACCATTTAAATACATTAAAATAGAGGGCACGGTTACACTGGCAGCTTACAGGCAGAAAATCCAGAAGAGAAAGAGGATTTAATCTTAATTTAGGTGCTCTTTCGCGGATGGTTTCTGTGAGGCGCCTGTGTTTTTGAAAACAGGCGCAGGTGGGCGGAGGAGAAGGCGAGGGATGCAGCCAGGGTGGGAAAGGAGGGGACTCTCACCTTATCCACGTAGTCAGGCACCTCCTCCACCGTGCGGAAGGAGCTCTCTCCGGGCGGCAGCGCGTAGAAGAGGGCGCGGAGCTGCTGGCCCGGCGCGGTGTCCCGCGGGCCGCCCGCCTCAGCGCCCATGGCCCGGCCGCGCTGCNCTCCCTTCTCACCCTCAAAAATCTCAGAACCTCAAAAATCAGCAGAGCTCAAGCCACCTTTTCTGAATTTTAGACAGATTTCCACACAAAAATAAAATTTTTTTGCTCAGGTTTGGGCTATCATAAAAATAAAATGTTAAGGGTTTTGAGAAACAAGCCAAGGCGTGCTCGTTGACTCCTGTTCAGCTGTATCGGTCAGTCCAGCATTCTTCCCATTAAAAGTTTTTATTTTTGGATAGGGCTGATCATGGGTCAGTTTTATATAGCTTTGATTAGCATCACTGCATTGAAGGTAGCCTCTGGAAGCCATCTATTATGCTTTCAATTACCAAGGAATGAAAACTAGGGAAATACAAAGAAATAGTGCAATGTATGCTAGATCCTTGTAGAAAATTACTTTTAGAAATGTGAGTAAGGACAGGCTTTGTGCATACAAGACTTTCAGTCTGAAGCTCAGGAGCATGTCAAATGTTTGTCAGTCATGCTTGATATTTGGTGTTAGTACAAATAATAAGATTTCTGATGAAATAGAATAGCCAGAAATAAAATAACACAATGTCTCAACAATCCCTTCCTCTCAAATGTACAGTTCCACTAACAGTCCTTACAGAAGAAATGGACTGCAAATCCTGCTGCCCACAATTTAAATTCTGACAGTCATTTAAAAAAAAAAAAAGTTTAACTTTGAATCAGCCTTTAGTTTTGGAAGGAACTATGCTGGATAATTTCAGCTGAAGTTTCTGTTTAGGAAAAGTGCTATGCAGAGAAATTGACATTAAAAAAACTGAAGTATTACACATTTGTGATCTTTGTATTCAATAAGTTGCCATTTAAACAACAGCATGGAAGGTCGACTTAAACGATATTTTGCATTTTGAATAATGTTACAATAGTGTAGAGAATGGCTGTCAGAAAATTACTGGAAATACCAATAAAATATTTTACTTTTAGCCGAACAAAGCAGGAGTATTGTAAAATGGCATTAATGGTGAAATGGAGTTGGACACTCTCTTAATATGTATAGTTTATAATAGTACTAGAAGTAAAAAAAAATAATAAATTTATTTAAATGCTTCAAAATTACATCCTAGTGTTCTCAACTTCATTGGTGGTTCATGATAATCTGAGGTTCTTGAAAAACTCCAGTTGTTTTCTGGAGTCTAACGTCTAAAATCTTAGTTAATCTAAATGAAAATTCCAAATTTACTCAAAATCACACAAATCAATAGCATTCTGACCAGATCTTCATTGCAGGCAATGACATAAGACATTTCCTTGTTCATTTAGATTAGCCTCAGTACTTCTATGACATTATTCTCACGTTTCAGCTCCTTTAACTCAGCCTCACCTCTGCCATTCCATCTCAGTGGGCCAGCCTGAGCCCTTCATTATTCTTGTGCTGGTGTTCATCTTGCTCCATCATCAGCCTTCGGAGTTAAAATGGCCTAAGCTCAATCCCACAAAAATTTTTCTCAGTGAACTACATCTGGGGACCACTCAGGGGTAAGCTCTATTAGCAGGGCAAGGGAGCCCATGGCCATGGCCACACAAGGTGAGATGCATTTTAGGTACCACGGAACCACTACATCCTATCACACCATCCTGGGAAAGAAGAGAATCCATCAAGTTTTTAGGACTTTCTTAAGGGTTATTATTTTGGACCTCCATTTCATTGTAAATTGTCACCCCAATATGACTGTACTGAAGCTCTTGCTTTCAAACAGGAAGGAAGAAAATTGGACTTTATCATGCTTCACAGGGGAAAATAATAGGTTGTGTTTTCCAGCTTCCATGTCCAAGAAGAAATAGGTGATAGCTCTACAATATCTGCACTGCTGGTGAGGAGAACAGTTTGAAATCTCATCTGGAGCATTTATGAGTGTTCCACAAGCTTCAGTATTCTGGCTCTACCACTGTTGCTCCTGTTTGTCTACCTGTGCTTTGAAACTTAGCATGCAGTTTTCAGTGCTCCTTCTTGCTGTTTTTAAGAAAGGAAAGGAAAATAAAGGAATGTTGCTTCATTGGAGGCACTAACTCCCTCCCAGACAGTGCTCCCTCCATTCAGTCACCTTGCAGGGTTTTTTTGTGAGAGTCGATTTTTTTGATGACTTTATCTTCTGCAAAGACTTAAATAATCTACTTGTTTCCTCTTTACAACGAAAACAACAAACAGAAAAGTATATATTTCCCATCCTACACTGACGTCAAAAATGCAGGAGGATGTTCTCTATGGAGACTGGGATTCTGCTGTTGTCTAGTAGATCGTTCCAGTAACTCAGGCAACAAAGGCCTCTGTTCTACTTAGAGGAAATTGGGGAGCTGGCCTAACCATAATCTGTAGGTGGATCATATTTTGTTTTCTCTAAAGAACTTCATCCCACTTGCTTCATGAACAGAGAACGCCCAGAGTCTTCCTGTTTAGGTCTCTTTAAGCAGTAAAATAGCACTAAATAATAAAGTCATAAAGGGAATTAGGGTAGTTTGAAATTGGGATGGGCCATATAGTCTGCCTTGGCAGTCATTTGCAGTAAACTGAATCATACCTAGAACCAAGCCAGGCTTAATATGCTCTGTTTATGTAGTAGTATCTTTGAATAGAAGCACTTTAAAAGAGTAGACTTTAAATGAGTACACAAGTCGATGTCAGAAATTTTTTGTATCACCACTCCAAGTATACAGCACCTACATTCATGCTTGGCAGTGGATGCCATCAGGGGAGCACTAAATGTATTAGTGTTATTATAAAGCTGGTATTATAAAATATTTTCAGTGTTCTCTTTGCCAGTGATAAACCGTACATCACATTAAAAACCCCCTACCATTAAAAAAAAGTTTGTTTATATTATAAGCTAAATATATATGTATCAATACACAAATAATAAGAGCATAATACTGACTCCAGAGACCTGAAGACGGGGATGATCTTGCATATTAATCAATGTCATGCTATGCACTTGGCAACTTATTGCTGATTTTCCATTTCTTCTACAGTGAACTGGTACCCATAGAACAGTGTTCTTGTAGGATCATTCTAAGTTATTTAATTCAGCACTATTTGTTAGCAAAATCAATTTATTCAAGGGTTTCCAAGATGTGCAGAGAAAATAATACACCCTTTAGGGAGTCTGCTGGGGAAACCTTACAGTGATAAATGTATATACTAATCTCAGAACTTTATTCTTTTCTGTTTATTTTTTAGCATCTCTTCTTGATCCTGTAGAAGGTTATTGTTCATCAGTTTATTTTTGTTGGGTTTTTTGGTTGTTGTTTGGGTTTTTTTCAGCATAGTGATAGATCTGAAATCCTTCTTTCTCATGTGGAGAAAATATTTTTCACTTCTTTTATTTGTAGAATGCTTTATCTTCCTTTTAGTGTCCTCAGGAATCATTTGCACCTTAGACTCTTGATCCCTACTGTTAGCTGAGCTAGATGCTGGCTTTCTTCTAGAAAATGTGTGGAAAAAACACTGCTCTTTCCTTTGCTTCTAACAGGCTTCCTCCATCATTTGCTTTGCCCTGGCACTGAGACTTACAGGATTGCTCCATGAGTTTACTTCACAAACTCACATAGTAAGACACTAAGCCAGAAAAGAAATAGTTTTAGCTTTTTCTGCTGCTCTAGTGAGCTAAATGGCTCAAGAGAGTAGCCAGGAAGAGCAAGAGTTGGCATGAAGGCTCATGAGAAAGAGCAGGACCACACAGCTACAAACCAGAGATGGGAGAACAAAATGGAAATAGGACTTCTTCATTTCAGCAGCAGCAAGTTATTAGAGCTGCTGAACAGCTCATGGAGTCAGTGCCTCACGCACATTTGTCATAAAAATGGCTGTGGCAAGCTATCACGTCCGCAGGCAACCACACCCAAACAGTCAGCACTTCCTTCACATCACTACTTCAGTGCCTTTGTTTCAAAGTTCTCCGGTTTTGGGGGATTTTTCTGTAAGGTCAGTCTCTATCAGGATGGATGGGGTCATGGGACATCTTCTGCGAGGAGAGGAGTGTGGTGCTCTCCATGGATCTCACAAGGAAGTAGCTGCCAGGCTGCTAGGAAGCCAGCAGGGGATAGTTCAAGGCATGTTGCCGATGAAAGAAATAGCAGGAGACGAGGAGGCAAAGGCCTGATCAGGACAAGAACAAGAGTGGCTCAGAGCTGCAGGAGGGAAATTCTCCTGGAGACCAGAGGAGCTTTACAGAAGTTGCTGCAATTCTGAAAAGCAGCTGAGATTGCAAGCTGAGATATACACTGAAAGTATGGGTCACCCTATTAGGATACAGTGAGCAGCAGGAATTGGTATTCATACTCTGTATTTTTATTAGTCCTCAAACAGCAAAAAAGCACCTCAGTTTTCTCTGTTTCAGAAGCTTTGGTTTAAGTTTCTATTCTAATAGAAAAATGTTAGAGAGAAAATCCTTTTGGTGTGGTTGCTATGCTGACTGCAAGGAACACAGACAAGGCGGTACGTCCTGAAACTCTGATTTTGGAGACCAATCATTAGCAGAAAGCCCTGCGTCATGTTTGCGTGTTAGCCTTCTTGAACAGTGCTGTAATGGCAGGAAGTCCCCAAGAGAGCCTGTGTAATGCTTTGAGCCCTCTCCACTTCAGCTATGTGTTGAGCACTCTTGGTACTTCCCTTGTGCAGATCCTGGTGGTCATTAGACACTGCACTGAAGCATTCTAACATGCTTCATCAGCACAAAAAATGTCCCAGCAAAGCACTAAACTGGCTGGAGTTGTTCTGGGCTGAAGATGACAGACATACACAACAAGAAGAACGACAGGACAACATGGTGGTCTAAAGTCCACCCTGCTGAGGAAAACTTGAGACTTTCAGAACTTCAAACTTATCTCTCTCATGCCTGAGCTCTGTAGGAAGGTTTGTCAATGAGCCAGCATGTGCTCTGACTAAATGCTTGCTCATCCTTTGCCTGCATGCCTCATCCCCTGGGCTGTTCATTACCCATGGGTGGGCTCCTCAGCTGCCACACCTCCTGGGCATTCCACTACCCATCTGCTGGAGAGGTGAACTCTGAACTAGGTCAGTTACTGGCACTCCTCAAAATTGGCTTATCTCTGCACAACCTGAAACATCTCCAAGAAGATACTTTTAAGCCATGAGCAGCCTCACACCGGCTGACATGCTCATGCCCGGTTCTGAGGCAGACAACGCAGCTGCCTACTGAGTGAGGGCGCAGTCATTGGGATACTCAGGCAGGCTGAAGAATAAGGCAGACACTATTTTGGGGTATTTTTTGTAATATTTTCCATCATTGTATGCACTTGAAACAATTTAACCTTTTGTTCTGACTGAGGAAAAATGTGTTTTGTTTTTTTTGTGTGTGTGTGAGAGGGGATGGGATGGGAGTTACTGGAAAAATAAATTCCATCTTCAAGGCAGACCTATAAAGTAAGTAACTTTAGAACAGCCTGCCCACCTGCTGTGAGTGTTTCCAAATTTTATCTGGCATTCTCTGCTGTGCATTTTTTTGCACTTTTATTTTTGAAAACCTTATTATAGTTTAATTTTTTAGGAACACTAGAGTTCAGGCTGCTGTATGCTGTAAACTACATATTAGGTCAGCATTATGTAGCTTACAACCTCAGCTTCAAGACAGATAGCTTATACATCAAGATCATTTGATCAGACGTGTTATAACCTATTTAATAGTCTTTGTACCATGTGGCCAGTAATTGTTATTATTTGTTATCACCAGAACAGTCTCATGTTTTTGAATTAGGAGCAGATGAATATCAACACTAGGTAGATCCAAAATTGTAAAACATCTCATGACATGAGAGGCACACACGAGATTATAGCACATGCTACCACTTTACTGCATGTGCACAAGCAGGAATCATTTGAGTAATTTCTGAGTGGAAGCATGGAAAATACAACTTTTTAAGCAAGGCTAACCAAAATGCTGATTTTTTTTTTTAATAAAGAACAGTCATAGAGAAATATAGAGTATGCCCATATACTTGAACTTCAACAGAAAGACTGTTGTCTGTTAACACTGAACATTTTTTAAAGATCTACTCTAGTATCAGCAGCAGATGTACTTTATAAGTCATTGGGTAATATTTTAAAGCTTGAGATCTTCAAGAATCATTTGGCCTTAAATCAGCTGTTTTTCTATATTATAAGGAACAGAGAATGATTTTTCTTTCCTAGGAAAACCACATAGTTTCTACTTCTTTCTAGCCTGCAAATCCCTAGTCCTTGAGAAAGAGACTGTTTTCTGTAGATGACTCCTTTAAATAAATTACAGTGATTTATACATGCTGAGTGCAATTCATGTGTTTGAATAAAATAAAAAGATTGCAAAGCTTAGCTACCAAAGGCAGTAGAACACTTTTGGAAAGGTGGAAATCCCCTTTACTTCCAAGGAGTGAGTTACCAGGGCCTCTGGCAGGCAACAAACCTGCTGTACCAGTAGGGCTGTTAGCAGATGGACACTGCCAGCCCCCCACCCCCTCAGCAAATCTACAGCCACTGTCCCCTACCACTCCAGAGCAAGTGCTCACTTCTGTTCCAGCTGCCTCTGTGCTCCTCTTTAGCCGACTTTGTTCTCCTTCCTCACCTTTAAGTCAGTGCATCAATACCACAAATTCAGGTCTGAGGGCTAAGAAAGTGCCTTTCTCCTGCTGCCCACAGGCTCAAGCTGACAACCTTCTCCACCCAGGACCTCTCCATCCACCACTCATCCACAAGAAGCCTCTTGCTCTCCTTCATTTGTTTCACACTGCTCCAGGGGCACTGTGAAGGCACTGCCCATCACCTGCCTGCCATCCTTGAAGCCAGTCACACACAACCTCCTACTACTCCTTTAACCCAGTGCCAAAGCCCACCTTCCACTGTGAGACCACCCCAGAAAGAAGTACCAGGCGCTCCCTGCAGCCTAAACCTGAGTAAGGGCATGCTTCATTGCTCCAGTTCTTTTGATACTCCAAGTAATTTATACGTCACAGGTTGAGAACCGAACCTGGCAATATTGTGCAATTGCATCCTACCTGGAGACATTCCAGCACACTCTCCAGAGCTCAGCTGGCTCTTTAATTGCCCAAATATCTGCTAACTAAATATCTCTTATCTGCTAAGTCTTGCTGACCTAAATACAATCTTTCTTAATCAGCCGTTAGATAAAGACAGAAGCAGGAGGCCTTTTTTAATCAACAGGATTCCTTTCAGAAAGTAACTAGCTGAAGCTGAAGCTCCAGAAGATCCTGGAAGCTTACAGAAAGAACTAAATGCTGAAATGTGGACTGAAAAGGAATTAAAACAAGAGCAAAAACTAATTAATAAATACACCAAAATCTACAAATAACTGTTAGAGGAAAAAGAGGGAAGGAAAAATAAAATTAAAGGAAAGCAAGCAAGTGAAAATTCATTAATACCCCAACGTTTTTGGGCTACTTGAAATCTAGACCAGTAATCTAGTTAGACGTCCCAGTACAAGGCAGCATATTAGCTGACTTAATTACAGACTACTGTAATATATGAGTGCTGGAAATGTCTGTTAAAGATAAATTTCAATCTTTGAGTGCATTTCATTTTGCAAGCCTGAAGTTCATTTCATGCCACACACTTTAATATAATATGAAAAGCAAGAGTAACTATAAAAGTTATTTAAAAAAACAAATGAGCAAAATTAGTATGATCAATCAAATTAAAAGTAATAGATATGTCACATATTACCATAGCAAAAGCTTTTTTCTTTTTTTTTTTTTTTGTTCTCTTTTTTATATGATGAATGTAAGTGAAAAGCAATATGAAATTTCATTTATGGATGCACATCTCTTTGAGGGGAAAAAAGACTATACATGACAAAATTCACTTAGGAAATGCCTACTATTTCCCCCCTTTATTCTAGTTTCCCATATATTCATGAATGTTTCTAATCTCTTTATGTTCAGGGAATGAAATAGGTTTCAAATTCATATGTCATAAGTGTGGAATGTATTCCCTGATATTTAGTTGTGGGGAATCCTTCCTGTGTTACAGACCAACTTCTACAGCAGCTGTGATCAAGATGTTTGTTAGGTTTTCCTTGCTGTGTTGTTTACCTGTTCTGAAACACTTACTGTTTTAATATCTGAGCCAAAGCCCAATTAGAATAGTAAGATTTGTATGCATAGTGTTTTGGGGAATGCTTAGGGGTTTGTGTGTTTTTTGTGGCAAGATACTGGAAGACAAAATAGTGGAAAATTAGGAAAAGATCTTCAAGAGTCCAGATGCAACTATCAAGGTCAGTTCTGTCTACTTAGAGTAGGTTTGCAATGAATCAACTTCATAATTTTGACATGAATCATCTCTCTAGCTTTTGAGGGACTGATGAGGTATCTGGGGAATGTGTTCATTGTTAAAAGACTACAAAATCTACCATAATCTAAGTAGTTGAACTGAGTGAACCAATAAAATGTTTCAAATACATTATATTTAAAATATATTTTTCAACTAAAAAAATGTACATTGACCTCTCAACTTGCTATGGTTACCTGTAAACGTGTGAAGCTTTTAGACCATGGTTCTCAGTCAGTAAAATTGCTGTTGACATATTTTAGCCACTTTTGTAACCTCCTTAGTCCTTTCCTTTGGGCCATGGATAGGTATGTCTTTGAATTTGGAATGCAGTGAGTGGAAGGAATGGCAAGTGGGAAGCTGGGAATAAACACAGGCTTACCTCTATCAACTCTTCAGAATTCAGGGAAGAAAGTTAATATTAACATCAGGCTCATTTTGAAAGTTCCACTACTTGTGAATATGGGTGTGCCATTTCAGTCCAGGTGTTGTCACAAAACTAAGGGAATTTGAAACATGTAAATCTACATCTCCAATTTAGTTCACAATACTTTTTTGCTTTTATAATTTTTCAGCTTTTTTAACTTAACAAACCCCGGATTTTGCTCTAATGTAGGGAGCAAATAAAACTGTCAATATAAAGGCTTCTTGAAGTAATCTTTCCCTTTTTTCTGTGGTTGTTTTTTTTTTTCCATTTATTCTCTACTAGATGCTAGATGTAATGGTTACATACAGATCTGTATTTGCTCAAGCATTATCACATCCTGATATTAGGATTTTCAGTAAGACATTTGGTGTGTAATTGTGTACTACCAGGTAGACAAATAGTGTGTAAAATGTAGTTATCCATCACATTCAGTTACGCTGCTCCAGTGAAGCACATTCTTACATCAACTTCCTCCACAAAGGCATCTTTTTTCACTGACACTATCATATTAATAATGTCTTTGACCTTATGCCAACTGGCATTTCAGAAGCTGAGAGTTTTCATTCTGTTTTTTCAAAATATAAGGGCAATGATCCCTACAATATTTTCTTGGCTATTTTGGGCAACTGAAATTCTCTGAATGGCTTTCAGAAAATCCTTTCTCATGCAAGTACTTATTCTAATTTTGTTTTTCTGAATCACATCTATGCAGGATGCCTAAGCCACTGCATTCGTGTAGAGACAGACCAAAATTTTATCAATTTCCTGATTGGAACAAAAAATGAAATATGCAAGTAGCATTCTAACAAAGTGCAGTTGCGGGTAGATATATTATCACTCATGTTGACTTCTTACATTCCCATTCTCTGAACTGTTATACAGCTGTGAAGTTTCTCCTCAGAACGAGCTGCACAGCAGTGGTAGGCAAAAACAGGGACAAGAGGTGCCTATGGTTTGCTTAAAGCTGCATATACCTTTCAGCATGATTCCTTAGATGCCAATTTAAATATCAGGATGATAATATAATCTGTTGCTGGCAAAATTTCTAAGAAACTTGTATCTGCCTTCGTCCTCAGAGTTTTATCAGAGTCATCAAAGCTGACTCCATAAAAAGTGTTCAGTGAAGAAGCCTTTTTTTAAACCATGGTGATTTTATGCTATTGTGAGGCAGTGGAAGAGTTTGCACGTATTTGCAAATGTGTTAGGAGATTATAGTCTCCTTCTAGAATGAAAATAAACCTTTATATTGAACTGTCAAATTCTCTATTCTCAAAATCATTTAAAATGCCATTGTAGGATGGGTTCTATCACAAACTTATGTCTTCACCATCATTTAGTCTATACTGTGAACAGGTACGGGATGGGTTTTAGCCATTAATGCAATACAGCTCACAAACAATTTCAGTGCAAATTTCAGCTTTGTTTTCCTTTTTTTCTAACTGCAATGTGTTTATCCAAGCTTCTATTCTGCAATGAAGAATGTTAATGAAGAACCCACTCTACAAAGTAAATACTGGGATTTTGCTAGGTATTCAACCTGGGCCAAGAAAGGGTTTTAGGGCTTTGTGGTTTTGTTGTGTAATGAAATTGCAATGGTATATTTCATAAATGTATTCATACAAAGTCTGCTTTTAATTTCATGAGAGCCTAACTCCAGCTTCATCAGGCTTATCTTCGTGCCATTGCTGGATCTTTAGTTCTTCTTTTGTTAGTCTCTTAAGAGTCCGTATAACTTTTAACAGGAATCTGGCTGAGCCAAAAAGGAAATCATCTCAATAATGCTGCATGCCAGTGCTTTGTGTACATCTCATTATCGCAATATGCTAAGGCCGTTAGGGGCTAAGCCTGATATTGAAAACACGAGAGCAAGTCCTTATGGAAGTAAAACTGTTCTTCATAGTAGAAGACTAGTAGTTAGAAAAAAAG
>VYZQ01031119.1:0-13179 GCA_013400655.1 Mystacornis crossleyi | reverse complement strand
CGCAGTGTTTAAGGTCATGCTGAAAGGAGCTTTGAGCAACCTGTTCTAGTGAAAGGTGTCCCTGCCCAAGACAAGGAGACTGGACTAGATGATCCCTTCCAGCCCAAACCACTCTGTCATTCTGCGGACTAGAGTTCATTGACTGGAATACTCAAACCACAGCGAAACATTATGGTTTTCCATTTTTCTACAGACAATACAGCTTTATGATAAACCTGTCATCCAAGGCTCATATGAACCCTTCCAAATTTCAAGAACAGTATAGGCTGAGACCAGATAAATTCTATTATTTGTTCTTGACCTCTGAGCAGCAGAAGATAAAATATAGTCCTTCAGTACCTACAGTTAAATCATAGGTGCTTTGTCGCAGCCACTTCTAGGCTTCTCCATGTTCCACTCCAGGCTTCACAGAGTTTTGAAGATTAAGTATTCTGTTATACCCTCCCTGACATCCATCCAATTATTTGAAGTTTCCTTCTACCTTTTCTCCTGGACCCTAAAAAGACCAGTTGAGATAGAGAGTTTTTCATTCTTTTCAGTCAATGACTGTCTTACTACAGTAACACAGAAATTACCATTCCTCCTAGTCCTTTGCTTTCCCATCACCCATACACATTTAAATCTCAAGCCCTAAGTAAAACCACCAAGAAGTATTTTCATTATGTCAGTCTCAGCAACAAGTACTATCTCATTTTAATCTGACATGCAACTGCTTACACAGCTAATTTTCTTTTTTACAGGGTAACTGTTACTCAGAGGATTAGGTGGAAAAACAAGAATTCAATCAATATACATCTTAGAAAACACACCTCTAAAATTTAACCCTGCCATTTTTGCTTCTCTAATTACAGCAAGCTACTTATTAAAGACACACGACAATCATCCATCATGAGGCTGAAGTGCAATCTCAATCATACCTTGCTTGTATTTAACTTCTTAAATTTCTGAAAATGGAACCTGCTGCAGTACTGCTAATGATGGACTTTCAGGACTGAGCAACAAAAGCCAGGAAGAACAAAGGTCCATGAGTGGCCATTCACCTCCACTGTGGGAAATACTCTGTGCATGTTACACACCCATAGTCTTGGACTATGATCCCAAGCCAGCATGGCAATAAAAGCAGGAAAATTAATTCAATGTCTACAAACCAGGAGAGCAGAAATTCTTTGATTCCTTAAATCTGGTANCAATAGCAAGCAGCCTGGGGTTAGAGAGCATTTGTGTAAAAATATTTTGGTGCACCTAATACAAAATACTTCACTGCCCTACAAGAGTTTCTAACGAAAGGCCAATCCTTTACTAGCTAGCAGAAAGCATAACCAGCAGATGCTGAGTTTCCCCGCTATGATGATGGAATTTAAGTCTCTTCTCTAATTAAACATCTCCTAGTTTTCATGTACCCTCGTGCATCTACGAATACTACCTTTTCCCAGAATCTTTTCAACTCAAGGTCTTCCTCATTCACACTGTGTTAATTTTCCCTCCCCTTCCCCTAAAGTAAACCTCTGTATTTAAGCCAGGATGTAGCTATTAAAAACAACACGATGAAAAAGAACTAAATTTTGGTTTTTATTTTCTCATGCAGTCCACTATAAAAAAATATTTTTGTAAGTCTTAATTCCACTGCATTTGACACTACCTCACTATCCTTTAGTTGGCTTCCAATTTGAATTTTGCAATTAAACACATGAATACAGAATGACAGTACCATCTCACTAACTTCCTAGACTCAAACAATTTACTTCTTCCAGTTAATTACTTGTTAACAATCAGAAAATAGAGCAATAGATGAAAAATTCTATAAGCTACTATCAATTTTTTTTTAAGATTTATTCATGTGAAGAAAAATAGAAAGGTAATTATTAACATATAGGAGTAAAGTTTCAATATGTAAGAATACTTTAACTACAAAAACATATTTATGAAAACAACTATTCGTACTTAGTGGTCAAACTAAACTATCGGATTAAATTTATAGAATGCAGGGGTGACACAAGGCTATGTTACTTGGCACAGTTGTTATTATACACAAACATACAAAATTCTATTTCATGTGAAAAGTTCTATTATTCTGATTCATACACAAAACCCCCTTTTCTAGGCAAACAATTCTTGAGGGTCAAATTGAGTCCACACTAGTTACACTGCATCTCTTCACCCAACACCTCAACTGCTAAAAGGAGGGAGAAAGAGTTCCTAGGCCAGATTTCTCAGTGCCCAGGCTGGGCACAACTGCCTGAATTAAAACCTCACCAGTAAGTCATGACCTTTAAATCACTGAGATCTTTCCCTCACAAAGTGCTCCTGGCAGGACGATGCACAAGCTGGTCTTGAACTGACCATCACCGTGCTTTCTCGCCCAAACAGATCAGACTTGCTGCTGACCTGCTTCACGGATAAAACCAGCTGCCTGAGTTGCAACATCCACTCCATAGCTTTGGACCAGAGAACCCAGACTTCATTATAGGTTCAGGACCAGCTACATTTGCATGAGAAATATTACCTCTGCTGTTTCCAGATAATATACACACAATTTGATGCAGCAGTATGATAGTGTTCAATGCCATCCAATCTTACAACCCTGCACTCAAGTACTGCAATTAAAACAGTCCCAAACAAAAGGAGGCAACACTTCTGCTAAAACTTTAAAACAGCCTTGAAGGACTTAAAAGAAATATTACNTCATACTAAACCCAAACACATTTGGGAAGAGAAGCAAGTTTCACTAATAAGCTGTGGTGGAATGAATTTCACTAAAAATAAGTTCAAAGACCTTAAGCATTATGAAGTTTCCAAAGTTTACAAGTCTGTGTATTAAAAGTCTGAATTTCACCTCTGTACACAGCCTCAAATCCATTTTCTGAAACTGAATGCAAGTTCTCAATAACAAGAGTACAGTACTAGTTCATTTGGACANATTTGATGCAGCAGTATGATAGTGTTCAATGCCATCCAATCTTACAACCCTGCACTCAAGTACTGCAATTAAAACAGTCCCAAACAAAAGGAGACAACACTTCTGCTAAAACTTTAAAACAGCCTTGAAGGACTTAAAAGAAATATTACTCCCTCTTTTGCATTACTTGGGGACACACATCATGATAGATAAACCTCATATGCAAAGAAACACATTGCATTAGAAAACACTGGGTTTGTTTTCACTGATAATCTAATAATAAGAAGTATTTTCTAGGATAGCCCCCCTTGTGGAATAAGATGTGTATGCCAGAAGAAGCCTTCAGGAAAATGTGAAAGTTAACCCTGCTTTTATCTAAAAAATATAATAAACCCTGCCAGATTTTCAGCATCCCAAGCCATCTGCTGGAGCGAGTACCTAATTTTTACATCCTAACATGAAACAACTTTCAGCTTTACAGCTCCAAGGCCTGTGCATCACCTGTTGTTCTCCCACAAGCCCTTATTTCTAAATTATGTATTTCAAGATAGTTTACTTCAGTAATTACAGATAGAATTCAAACTTGTCAGCTTCTTGCACGGTAAGAACCTATAGGTTCAGAGCAAGGTTTCCCAGCTGACGCAAGAGCCCAGATAGCGTTGTTTTAAAGATGCAATAAAGAAGCACAATCTCTAGACTTATTTTATCTCTTGTCTAATTTCAAACATGAGGAGAACATTCTTGTCATGTCTAATAGCATGAGTTTAAGTGACCGGTTTTAATCATACTAAACCCAAACACATTTGGGAAGAGAAGCAAGTTTCACTAATAAGCTGTGGTGGAATGAATTTCACTAAAAATAAGTTCAAAGACCTTAAGCATTATGAAGTTTCCAAAGTTTACAAGTCTGTGTATTAAAAGTCTGAATTTCACCTCTGTACACAGCCTCAAATCCATTTTCTGAAACTGAATGCAAGTTCTCAATAACAAGAGTACAGTACTAGTTCATTTGGACAGTGGCTGCAGGTATCCTTTGTAAAAATTGATGCAGTGATCATGCTTACTTTAATGGCCACTAAAAGCAAAATATCAGCCCTCTGTGCTGAAAGAATAAAGCATAATAAAAGTTTAAGTTTTGACTTTAAAAGTCAAGAAAAAGGAGTAAATTTAGTACAATCATTCCCTAAAAAAAAAAGCAGTATGAAATTCCTTACCAAACTCTTTTCTACCCATTTCTCCAGCTCAACTCCTCTAACTTACTTTATTCTGCTCTCCTGTTGCTGTATTTCAAGCAAGTCTGATCCAGAAATTCAACAGACGCTCTTGTGTTCACCAAACAGCAGCACTCAATAAGGTTTCTGACCAGTTTTACTCCCTCAAAGTCTCTGCACTGAGCCAAGGCAACTTCTCAGATTACCCAAGATATTCAATACTGATTGAACACTATATGACAAGCACACAAGTATTTTCAAAAAACTGAAACAGAAGCACACTGAACACTACCTTTGGTCTAGCACAAGCTGTGTGTTTGTTCTTATATTATTTTAAAAACAACTTAAAACACTGCATGCTAGTTTATACTCTAGCTGACATAAATTTCAAAATAGCTATAGTTGAAGTGACCTTTAGGCATTACCATATCAAAATATTTGGCAAGTTTCTGCCCGCAATACCCATCCAAAGGTACACCTATTTCTTCAGTATTAGGCTTGATAGAAAACACACCAAAAAGCAAACCAAACCCCTATTGCAACCAAAGTAGTCAATTCAACATTCACATATCCTTTCTTAAAACACATAGACAGTTTCAGAGATAGGACACTGCCAAAGATCCATCCGACAAACTAGGCTTAATATTCTTCTTGAAATCATGCAAACGTCTTTTGAAAAAGGCATGCAAATGCTAGGAACAATATACCTCCCTCCACTGCTGTGGAGTTAGCCTGTAAGATACAGTCTAACGTGATTAATGAGATATAAGTGCTGGGAGCCTTACATAAGTATATACTTGTATACTTACATAGGTATATACTTATATAAGTATTTAAGTATAAGGTGGAGAGAGATTTAAAAATTGTTTGTTTTCCCCTTTTACTTCTTTGCCTCTACAATTTATAAGCTATTTCTTCGAAATTTTTCAAGGTTAAAAAATGCCTCTTGACTCTTAGAAGATGCAACCTCCATTCCAGCACATATTTCTCTGAAAGAATGGAAAGAGACAAGAGAAGTAATTCTATTTTGTCCCTATAATCACTTGCACTCACAGTTTATGATTTAAAGACACCTTTCATATCCACGTATCTGCAATTTAATTTTGTGTTTACTTGACTTGAGTTGAGGTTAGCATTATGAGCTCTAAACTGTAACATTGCTTAGTTGAGCCATGGTCGTGCATGCAACATTATACAGCACTCACATTTCTGTCCAGAATTATTTTAGGTCATTAAATATAAAGGCTACAAGCTAGGTAGACCTTTTATGCATTTCACGTGACACAATCCTTAAAGCAAGACTAGGAACAAGCATAATGTCCTTAGCATTTCATATGCTACAAATGTGTAATTAATCAACATCAGGAAAATCTGCCTATAGCAGTCATTTTCACTGTGCCCCAGCAAAATGACACTATTGTAAAAAACGGTTATTCCAGAAAGCTGTACCAGAAGAAGACTACTAGAACTTTTTCTCCCTTTTCAGTAAAGATATTTAAGAGACAAATTACAAAATTTACAATGTTCTGTTCCTCTGCATTTTCACAAAACACTGGGTTACATGTAGTGTGAAAAGATTTAGCTCATCTTATTTTCAAGGGAGTTAAATTCAGTTCATTTGGAGAAAAGGCAGAGATGTATGCATGCATTCCTCCCTTCCAAAAGTTGTCTTCGGGTGGTAAAAAATCCTGTGCAGCATTAAGGAAAAAAAAAAAAAGAAAAGAAAAAGAAAGAGCAGAAGGAACTATGCGTAATTTGGCAGTAATTTAAGACCAAGTAGTGTAAATCTGGTGTAAATTCTGGGTGATTAATACTGTACCTCCCTAACGATGACTTCATTTAGGGCTTCAATGTTCTCCCCACACCCTCTCCTCCATGTTTTACAGCTCTGATCAACGATATCTCAAGCACTGTAATTAATACACTCCTACATTACTTCATGTGCCAACGATACAGTTGCCAGCTGAAAAATAAAACAAAGCCTGGACATGTTCTTCACAGCTAGAAAGACTTTAAAATCCACTTTTATGTTCAAATTTAAACGCAATTATATGGAAGTAACTTGGAATTGCAGTTTTCACACTTTTTTTATTTACTTAAATTATCCATGATCGTGCTCACTAAAAGCCTTTTTAACTGACATGATTTATCTGCATGGCTGAGAACAAGGATTTTTCCAAAATATCAATAACGATTTCTCAGGAGAACATCAAGAAACTTGGAGTGTGCCACTTCCCTTCTTTTTGCCTATTCTTTTACCAGTTCTTTAACATTCTTTATTTCTTCTTTTCAGCTTTACCTTTGTCTTTCTTGACCAAGGAATTCCAGCAGCTTTTGACAGGTATCTCCCTACAATGCCATAGTTCCTACAAAAAACCCCCCAAACAACCCACACCAAACCCCAACATACACATGCTGCCTCATAAACAAAAGGCTAGATCTAGACTCAACAAGGTTTGCTGTTGTATTCTACACAAGCAAACTCTCCCTTCTGCAATTTCAGCCAAAGTAAACTTTGGTCAATATTTAGAATCCTGCCAACAATAAAGTTTCATGGTCGTTTTACTGCATCAACACCAAGCTGAAAAACAGCGCAAGGGACTACATCCTTAAGTACAACTTTTCAAGTTTTGCTTGGCCATCTTCAGAGAGAGTTCACATTGCTGTTGATGAAGTAATCCTAACGTACAAAGTCTGTAGATTGCTCCCAAACTGAAATGTCCTTTTTAACCTAAGGTCTTTTATATTCCTGTGTCACAAACAGGATGCAGACCCTACAGTACTTTTTAATTGAGCCTGCAGTAACATGCTTCATAGCTTCTTAAAACACTGATTATGCTCAGCATTTATACCTTGGAAAAAGCAATGCTGCAGATTATGAAAAGAACAAAGAGAATCAAGTCCTTCCATTTCAAAGAATCAAATCTTTCAATCAAAGATATGAGGGCACTGAAGAGAAGGAAGAAAGTTTCACACAAGTGAAGTGGGTTTGTGTGACCAGGTTTCGGGAGTGGCAGGGGGGGCTACAGGGGTGACTGCTGTGAGAAGCTGGCAGTAGCTTCCCCCAAGTCCAACAGAGCCAATGTCAGCCAGCTCCAGGATGGAACGGCCACTGCGCCAACCAGAGATGGCAGTAACATCTCTGTGAGTACATATTTAAGAAGGAAAAAAAGTTATTGCACAGATGTAATTGTGCTCAGAGAAGAGAGGAATGAGAATACATGAGAAGAACAACTCTGCAGACACCAAGGTCAGTAGAGGAGGAGACACCAGAGTGGAGATTCCCCTGCAGCCTGTGTGAAGACCATGGTGAAACAGCTGTACCCCTGCAAGCTGTAATGATTCTCCAAGGACAATTCTTACACATAATTGCTTTCCCAAAAGATCTTAGCTGACATCAAAACTTCAACTAAATCCAACTTAATAACCTAAAACATCATAATCCTACTGATCTCCACCAAGAAAATGCTGGTATTGTCTTACAGGTTGCTTCAGACACAGCGTGACCTCCACCAGAACACACACGGCAAGCCTCTGAACGCTAACACAAATCCCCCAACATTGTAACAGCACTCAATGCACCACAACCAACACTTTCATACTGTCCTGTTAAAGACACAAACAGGAATCTTCACCTGCAATAATATTTCCATACAGAGTTTTTCCAGGCTCTTGGAAGGCAGCAGTTCTTACCAATAACTTTAAAACCATTAACAGGTTGTTAACAAGTGAAAAATAATTCTGGCTGGGATCTCTTCTCAAATGCTTATTTTACAGCTTCTTCCCTCTAGTTACTTGTGCAAGAGCTCAACTGATTAAGGCAATCCAGTTCGCCACTTTGATTTATAAATAAAGATGATGGTCACACCGATTCATCTTGCAAACAGTCTGATATTTTCAGACATTCAAATGTACCACAAGAACACAGCTTAAATACTGAAGAGCTTCCTCCCATACTCACCTTCATACTAATATTTCATTCCGAAGTGACAAATAATGGACAAATCAAGGACTGTTGCAATTACATTCATTTCCTGCATGCAACGAAATCATGACCCATGAAAGCCGCTCCCTCTTTATTTTCTTATTTTCCTTTTAAATCGTGTCTACATTAAGTGCACAGATATACGTGCTAGCGATCTTGATTCCCACTGTGGTGTCATGCTGCAAACGCTGTTAGCAATGAACAGTACAACTCTCATATTTCGTTCCAGATGCCTAAATACACTCAGCTCACAAAAGAATGAGAACTTTCTCATTAAAGCTTAGAAAGGCCTTCGTATGTAATTTTTCTGGTTCAAATATGAAATCTGAATTCTAACAGCCTTAACTTACAGCAAAGAGTCTACACCTCACAAAAAGTTAGTTCTGCTTTAATTCAGTATCATTTTCAGGACATTTTTAATCACTTTTGACCTCTAATGACTGCAGCTGGCACCCTTGGTATAGAAGTAAAACAATTTAACTTAATTTTGCAAAAGTTAGCACATCCCGAACACCCACATTTAAATTCTCCTTCTTGTTGATTAAGCTTGCACCATTAGGTTTTAAAGCTAAGCCTGCATTAGAATCTAACAAAATCAATTTAATTACTTCAGGATATAAATTCCGATTTTATACAACTCTTATTGGTGATGGCATCCTAGCATAGGCATTCTTTCAGAAATAACAAAACTTTTCCAGAGTTACCTCTGAAAAAAAAAGAGAGTAAGAGAACAGCCTATTTTCTTAAGAAAATGCAAACATTCTAAAAAAGCATTTTCAATTGTACAGTGAAAAGTTTATCCTCTGGCTACCGAGAAGCAAGCAGAGCATTTGCCCATGAAATTATTACCATGAAAAGCAAGATGAAAAGACTAACAGCTAACAAAACAAGAACTACTTCCTATAACTCTATTTTTTCCCCTAATTCAGTCCTCCAAACTTTAGATGAAACTTCCAAGTGACAGTCTCCACTGTCTGTGACACCACAGGAGCTTGCAAATTTTCATACGAAATTGTTTAAATTACAGAGCAAACAGGGTGAACTAAGGTCACACCAGCAGCCTTAGTTCTGAACTCTAATCCACATTAAGATATTGTCCAGCCTGAAACATAGAGCAACAAAAAGCCAAGTTACATCAAATGCGTATTAAAAATACAAACAAGAAGTTTCAGAGTTCAGTTATGGCTGAAATTGCATTACTAATAACTCAAATTCTTGTAGGTACCTGCTTTAAGGTTAAGAACTTCACTTCTGTCTACTTTGTATATTAATGAATCAAATACATCTGGGGTCCCAGTAGCAAAGCCACCAGAGTCTCCAATAAAATAGGAAAAGCACATGTGTGTCTTCAAAAGATAAGTACATTACCAGAGCAGAGTGAGAAGCTCCCCTGCACTCCAAAAACTTTCCATCATCATGATCCTCACCATCCTACATGTAAATCCGTTTCTTCGTCACAATAACACCAAGCTTGAGACACACGGCAACATAAACTAGAGCAAATCTAACGAAATCCAAAGACAATGAGAATTTTATATCACCTTCAGGTATTTCTAATTAAAAAAAAACACAGAAGTCAATGGTATCAAACTGATATTCAAATCCAGCGCATAACTACAAAGATGTCAGAGAAAATATATTTTCTTCATTAGTATAAATATATTATTAATAATATATATTCTTTATACAGGCCTTTATTCTTAGGCCTGCTGTCAAGCAATGCCTTGTACCTACTAGACCAAGCTAAAGCAGGGAACCCTTTGACTCCAAAACCAGAACAATCCAGAGGAAAAGAAAAGGAGACAACATAATCTTTTTTCCTGAGGTTTTGGGAGAACATCACATCGAAGTTACAGTGTTTATTCAAGAACCATAAAATGGTTTGGGTTGAAAGGGACCTTTAAACCACCTAACAAACACCCCTCTGCCACAGACAAACATCTTGCACTAGATCAGTTTGCTCAAAGTCCCATCCAACCTGGCCTTGAACACTGCCAGAAACGGGGCATTCACAACTTCCCTGGTTAACCTGTTCCAATGCCTCACCACCCTCGACAGTAAAGAATTCCCTCCTTATAGCCAAACTAAACCCACACTCTTTTCATTTAAAACTTATGTCCTTTGTCCTGTCACTATAGGCCTTGATAAAATGTCTCTCTCCATCTTTCTCACAATTCCCCTTTATAGACTGAAGGAAAAGCCTCAGTAAGGTCTCCCTGGAACTGTCTCTTCTCCAGGCTGAACAACCCCAACCCTTTCAGCTATTGGAGAGACGTTCCATCACTCTGATCACTTTTGTGGCCTCTGGATCTGCTCCAATAGGTGCATGTCTTTCTTGTGCTGTGTGCCACAGAGTGCTCCAGGCAGGGTCACTTGAGAGCAGAACAGAGGGCAAGAATCACCTGCTTCTTTTTAGAAGTTCAGGATACAACTGGCAAAGAAAGTAGTGCCATTTTGGAAAGAGACCCCAACTCTGGCAAAAATTTACATATGACTCTATACCCATTTCCCGTTTCCAGTGCAAAATGGAATTAGTATTTTCCTATTTTCACAGTAGCCTATATGCATTTTTCTAAGGTTCACAGATAAAGAAGGATTTTAAAAGCACTACACTAAATAAAGTGAAATGTAATCAATGTTTGGTTTAGTTAAAAAAATACGTATTTTATTTTGACTTGTATCATTTCTAAGAAGAGGAAAGGCAGCAATACGAAGAGGTTCACTCTTGTGACATCAGAGGTTCTGCAGGTAAAAAGAAAACTGACAGAAAACTACCCACTGTGGCACATTATTTCCTAAACCAGTGCTCTTTCAAGAAGCTGGGATAATGCAATGAGTGCTTAAATCTGACAACGTTCTATCTGTGTGGTTACATTAAAGGCTACAAGTTACAGCACTACAGCAGGGCATATCAGCTCAGAATAATTTTATTACCAAGCCATTTAGTCATGTCTGTAACAGGTCTGGACTGCAGTGCTGTACAAACATGAACAGTCAATCTGTTCTTGTTCTAGTAGTTCCTTCTATTGAAAAGCCTACAACTCTTATAATAAAACAGCAAGTTACTTGTGTAGACAAGCTCAACATGTCTCTACAATTTTCCAATAATTACATTTTCTTACTGAAAATTCTCCTTTATCAAGCAAGGGAAACTCAGAAACTCCAAAACAAACCAAAAAAATAGTAGTTTAAGTTTGCATGCTGCATAGATTATAATTCATACCCAGACCTCTAAATGCTGGTTCCAAGAACCACTTCTTTATGTGGAGACAAGCTTGAAAAATACAGTAACTAAAATTTTTCTACTAGTGTACTCTTACCTAAAAAACATGCCAGCACCTAAGTATTCTGTTCAAAATGAGATCATGCATTCCTAAAGCACATGCAGAACTTCCGAGGCCAAGTTTTCCATACTCTTCTTTCTTCCAGGTCTGTGCAGCAAGAAGACTGTATCAACTTGCAGGCTGCTATGACTGCCTGTACACATCCTCCTGATATCCCATCCAAGTGGGACATCTGCCCTGTTTTTCTTCCGATGCACAGAGACAGACCCTGTTGGACAGCATGGGAAGTACAACAGCTGAGCTGGTAACACACTGACTACCTCTTACTAGGAAATCCCTCACTTCACGTTCATAACACAAATCTTTGATGTTGAGAGTGGTGTAAGTGCAAGTGGAACATCTTTAAAGCTGTTTCATTCACTAGAATTTCGTGGGGTTTTTGATTAATTAAAAAGAAATCAAACTTCAGTGGCAAGAGAGAAGATTCCAGGTATTCCCAATTCACGCAGCCACTGGCACCTGAGATATGACTCATCAAGTTGGGCCCTACCGAAAAATTGCAACTACACAAAATTAGGCACTACCTAAGAAACAGAACAGATGAAAACCAGTACTCAGAGATCTTAACACAGAAGCTGTAGGATAACACTTTTTAAGCTGAGTATCTGAGAACTTTCTCAAAGGACTCAGTATTGTTTTCATGATACATCTAAAATCCAAGAGCTTGCACCAAGACTAAGAATAAGCTAAATCAAAAAACAGGCACCCCTAAAGCAGCATCCAAATAAGGGTGTGCATCCATTCAGCTTAAATGAATTTAAGTTATTTAAATTAAAGCAATGTGATTTTCTCATGCCGACAGTTCAAGTAACAGGCCCAAGTTTTAAGGCCAGTTCAAACCAGTGTACAAAGGAGTAAGGTGGAAGAAGAATCAATTTGTTAAACCAGCACCACTATTTTGTCAGCCAAGGAGCAGAATTCATATGCCTAATTCAGCTGCCAAAACTAAGACACTGTTTTCTACGCGATCCCTGGATAGGCAGTGGAACGTTTCCTCCAGAGACGTTGTTAACACAAGGTACTGAACCGGGAATTTAGAGTTAGGTGTACAAATTACCCCTGAGATAAAATGTGTTCACCATGCCTCCATGGGACAAGTATGCCCAGTGTTTCACCTGCACCCCAAATATGCGGTCATGAGGCGACTGTGAAATGTAATCAATCTTAAGAACCAAAGCAACTAAGAAAGACACAAAATAAGAAGCTGGACAATAAATACTGAAAACAAGAAGTTACAAAGCAGAGTGAAAAGACTGCTTTCTGGTTAAGTCACCATCAGAGACACAAAGTGCCAATGCCACACGGACACCTAACCATCAACACACAACATTACAGCAGTTCATTGTGAGCAAAAACTACATACTGTGGTACCTGTATGATATCTTACTGCTTCCCCAAAGAGGAGGCATCCCAAATATACTCCACATCAACTAAGTACCAATTCATAGTATGGTATTACAAACATTACTTGGCCTAATTCAAGTTGTGTAGCCACTAGGTATTTCTGGCCCCTGTGGACTATTCCTCCCAGTCCTGCCAAAAGGATTTCCAATACAGAGTTTTTTGTCCCTGAGTAGCATCAGGGTATGTGTGTGTATTAGGGCTGAGGTATATGATTATATATGAACATATATACCAAGGGAAAGGTTGCTGAGCAAGTCAGTAAAAAACCAAAACAAAATAAGGTGAAACAAGTAAGTCATCTCTGCCCTTTCAGTGTTTAACTCTACCCCAGCTGAAACC